>JAODAL010008404.1:0-117908 GCA_025379985.1 Phyllomedusa bahiana | reverse complement strand
AGGAATAAAAGAGAAAAGATGAGATAGGCATCAGTAAAGTGAGATGCAATTCTTTTGGAGGTTAGAGAAACATTTCATAAGTTAAAGCCATAAATCGTACCATATACTGTATAGAGATAAGCGAACAGTAAAATGTTCGAATTCGAGTCGAACTTCGAACAGTAGTGGTGTTCGGTTTGAGGTTCGATTCGAATCGCTATTAAAGTAATGGGAGAAGATGTTCAGGTAAATGTTTCCCTTTATACAGGTGAGGAAAAGCTGAAAATTCCCATCCTAACAGTAAATGGAATGTGGAAAAAACTTAGTGAGAAATTTTGTTCTAAGAGTCACAGAAAAAGATTGAGAGGCTAAAATACTTAATTCCCTTTAAAGGGCTAGCTGAAAAGATGAGGAAGTTTTGCCAAGCAGGGGCGTAGCTATAAGAGGTGGCGATAGCAGCACTAGGGGGCCCCCTGCATCTGAGGAGGTCAAAAACCCCTTTTGAACATAAAGACACCAGTATTAGAAAGGGCCCCATGGTAACTGGCAGGAACCCCATTTCACTTTTAGCACCAGGCCCAAGAAATTTTTAAGTTAGGCCTTCTGCTTGCAAGCTTTGTACATGTAATTTTGGTGGAACCCAAAAAAATCCCAAGGGGGGAACATGGAGGGTCAGTGGCGGGAGTAGTTACGGGGGTACAGTGGTAGCGCCGCCTTGGGGGCCCGCACCCTGAGGGGGCCCCAAAAACCCCGTTGGGCCTAGGGGGCGTACCCCTGAAAAGGGGCCTTAATCAAAATTTGGGCTCTAGGGGGCCCTGAAACAGTTAATGATGATGTGGCACCCCCTAGTAATGGGGGGGGTCCTTTTCACTTTTTGCCCCATCCCCATGAACTTGAACATCGCCTCTGCAGGCCGGACTAGATAGACAGCGTAATTGGGGGAGCGGGAAAACATCCCCAATTGGAAAAATCGAGGTTCGGGGAACAGGACTTAGTTTTGTTGGTAGTACAGGTGGAGGCATTTAAAAAAAATAAAAAGATTTGGAGGGGTACATGGCAGAGAAGTAAGAGGTGTATGCAGTGCACATCAAGGTATAAGGGTATATTTTAAAAAAAATTCAGGTGTAAGACTTGTAAATCTGCTGTTGGCAGCATAGAATACAGCTTTTTAGAAGGACAGGAATCAGCATGAGAGTAGTGTAGTTTTAAAATTGTCAAAGAAGAATGCTACAGTTTTCTAGTAGTGACATCGGCAACCCGGGAAACAAAAAGGTCGAGATAGTTTGGGTTCATTTTTATAAATGTCAAGCGATCCACTTGCAGGGAAAGACGGATGTTTGTAGTTTACCCCGCCCAGTGTGCTGAAAGTGCGTTTCCCAGTTTCGGGTGCTGGGCGATAAAACTTTTTTTTGGGTGTTGAGCAAGTCAGGCCTTTTATCCGTTTGGACATCAGAAGTTGAATGGGTCCAAACTAAGTCCAAAAAAATTGATTTTGAGCCACAGGAGTCATGGGGCTATGGTTTTTAAGGCGGTCTCTGGTGTCTGAATGCCCGCCCCCCTTGTAGGCATTGTGGGGGTGGTAAAAAACGATTACCAAATGTCACCCGGTACGGTTCTGCCACACTGCTTGCTGCAGCTATTTGCCACTCTACTGCTGCAGCATTGCTGTCATTGTTCCACCGTGACATTAGAATGTGAAGAAAATGCAAAAGATGTCTCGAGTTGCTCAATGAGCACTGTCTCAAATCCTGAATTCTACTGTAAATTTCTGTGGGTGAAAGAAAATTGTTCACTTTTTTTTGGGAAGATGGATCAAGGAGGGTGGCCACCCAGTAATCGCTGTTCATTCTTATTTCCTTGATGCGTGGATCAAGTTGCAGGTAATGCAGCATCCAATCACTCATTTGTAAGATGCTGCCGGGATCTCCCAAGCCTCGGGGTCGAGGGGCACTAACAGGATCTTCCTCCTCTTCCTGTAATCGGTGCCACCCTCTTACCACTGAAGGATAATCAGTACCGGGGGTCAGGGGCACTGTAAAGGTAGTGCAAGGGGTACTGCTGTATAGGGGCCCGGAGAGAAATGTGAAAGGGGGGGGGGGGCAGTCATGATTCAAACCCATGAGGCCCTACTCCATGAGCGGGCCTAACTGATGTAATTTGTCATCCTGTCTGCAAAAGAAATCACGTGTACAGAGAGAGGGAGGGAGGATGAGCCCTGCGCTCACTGAAGGAGTAAGTGTAAAGGAAACATCTGTGTGTGCTGATCTGTGACTCAGGGGCTGGGCCTCGCCTCTCCTCTCTTCACACAGTGTGGCCCCTCTTTGTATGTAAAGCCATCAGGACCCCCTGTACAGTCCCTCCATACAGGCCCCCACTCAAGGACCCCCTGTACAGGCCCCCACTCCAGGACCCACTGTACAGTCCCCCATACAGGCCCGCACTCCAGGACCCCCTGTACAGGCCCCCCATACAGGCCTCCCCTCCAGGACCCCCAGTACAAGCCCCACATACATGCCCCCACTCCAGGACCCCCTGTAAAGGCCCCCACTCCAGGACCCCCATACAGACCCCCACTCCAGAACCCCCTCTACAGGCCCCCACTCCAGAACCCCCTGTACAGGCCCCCACTCCAGAACCCCCTATACAGCCCCCTCCCTTTCTCAGTCCCTCACTGACCCCATCATCCTCCTCTTCTACTGATGATTCCCACCCCTGCTGGTGCTCAAAAGACCACGTTGGATCCGCAATGTCATCATCATCACAGGTGACTTCCTCTTCTTCACAGTCTACATCATCAAGCTGTGGGCTGGAAGCCACAGGCACCGTGAGTCATTGCTGACTACTCGGTATTTCTGCCGACGAACCAGCTTCCTTCTCCTCCTCTCAGCGCATCAGCGATTGGGCATCAGCGCAGACAGAATTATCCTGTTTGGCCTCTTAATCTTTTGAAATGCATTCTGACCCCAACTTCATTGTGTGATCAAAAAGCTCTTCAGAATATGGATTATTTGAAGTGGTCTGTATATTGGGTTGTGATATTCGACCCGTGTTTGCTTCAGGTTGGACTGATGATGATGACATTTGTGGCCTTGACTGAGAAGAAGAGGAGGTAAAACCACTGGATGCAGGGTCTGATACCAACTGAAGAACAGATTGGCGTTGCTGTTCAGGCCTGATGGTCCTATGACTGATGATGTGTTCGCTTGTGTGTTGTCCGGAGCCCTGGAAGGAGTGCCTTGTCTCATACCTCTATCTCCACTTCCTATGCCCCTCCTTGCTCACTTACCACCTCTAGTCCTCAAAATGTTCAAAAGCTAAATATCATAGCTCTGTGCATGGCACAAGATATATGAAATAAAAAAGAGAAAAGTATATGTATGTGGGTACAATAACGCCTTGGTATATTTCAGCATTATGTGGACTTAAAATCTGGCAAAATTACACCTTTTGGCGTTGAGTAAGATTTAGCAACACAGAGAAATCTATTTCCTGGTTATATATCTGTATGACAATAAAACATAGTATATTTGAAAGGTATTTCACCCCCAAAACTGCCAAAAATGAACTTTTCTCCACTCAGTATAATTTTCACCAACCAACCACTATTTAAAATATATTTATTTTTAAGAAGATTTGGAAACTTTGTGTTATACAGTTACTAAACCCCCAAAACTGCTAAAATGAACTTTTCTCCACTCAGAATAATTTTCCCCAACCACTATTTAAAATATATTTCTTTGTATAGGAGATTTGAAAACGGTGTTATGCAATTACTGAACCCCCAGAACTGCAAATATGAACGTTTCTCCACTCAGTATAATTTTAACCAACCAACTACTGTTTAAAATATATTTCTTTGTATATGAGATCTGGAAACGGTGTGTTGTAAAATGATTTCACCCCCAATACTGCAAACAAGCAGACAGAGAGCAGTCTGTACAGTACAGAGAGTGAGCTGAAAATGGCATTCAGAACACAATACAGTGAAATATATATAACATGGTCATGTGATTTTAGCAGTCAATGAGACTTCACCTTCACCTCAGCAATGACATTTTTGACAATTCTCTGTACTCTGCACTGATTGGATGACCGCCAAAAGTGCAGAAAGGCTTCTGAAAACTATTAATATGAGATGTCGAACGCCATGTCGAACTCGAACATTTACTTGAATGAACAGTAAAATGTTCAGTTTGGTTTGAGTTCGAGAAAATCGGATCGAACTTAACTTTTCTCAAACGGTTCGATCAACACTAATACTGTAAGGTCCAAACCATTCCCCTATATGTGGCTGCATATAGTTACTGTTCAAAGGGTTTGTCCTGGACTCCAAAAAACGGTGATCATTTTTGCATCTGTATTTTTGTTTGTTAGTTTTTCAACTAACATCTTCATATTGGCACTCTATACCTTATAGAATGTGTATCTTCATAGATGTGCCCCACCTAGGTGGACATATGTAGAAATAGGAAAATAAACCTATGCCACCAATAGAGATATAAGAGGAATACCTATGGAAGATCAATTACCTAAACAGCTTTCAGATTTCTTTCTGCCTGTGAGCATGTGCAATGGCATCAACTTGTCTTTTACAGGAAGAAAATAACCCAAGCAAGTGTTCTGTCACTCCCACCTACAAGACTGTTGGGGTTGTAGTACTGATGAGAGAAAACACCATAAATGTTTGTGTAATGTCACTTTATAAGGTTGTGGAGGTTTAGGTGCAAAACGTACTGTTGAAGCAAATCTTCATAATGAATGGGTCAGAGTTATAAAACCAGACAAGACCTATCTCAACTTCAATGGCAGAATGCTTGTGGTTCCCACACTTATATTTTACTCTGTCATGTGAACATACCTTTAGGGGTTAATTTTCAAGATGGGTGGGACCAACACCTATCAGACTTTTGTGACCTATCATAATGAAAGGCCTTAAATGTCTGAGATAGGAAAACCCATTTAATGTCAATTGCCAGTTCATATTACACAGCAAAAGATCTTAAAGTAGTTGTCTCACCATGCTGTTTCTCAGAGCCACAGTTAGCTTCAGATTCACAGTTCCTCTCTCTTCCTGGTCAGGGTGTGGTTGGTTCTATAGCAGTGATTAGCATATTAGCTCCTTATTCTTAGATGTTTTAATTGCATTGAGTGAAAGCAGGAAATGTGATCTATAGTACAGAGGGCTACAGAGCTCAAAGTAAACAATCAAAAGTAATTAATCTCCTTTGTTTGTTACAAATAACAGACATACTTTTCTCAAGCTGCAGTCCATGTGAGTGATGTCACTTCCTGTTCTCTGTCTAAGAAGGAAGGGAGAGCAGGACGGTAACCAAAGAAACCTGTGTGCACTCAGAGCAGATCAAATCTATCATATCTCCTGACCAAGGTAATATCAAAAGAATAATGTATTTGGAAAAAATCTTGATTTAATGTTCCCTACATGTTAAAGAATAATCTTTTAAGTGAGACAACTCCTTTAAGCCACATGTAGCTCCACCGGTCTAGGTTAATGTTTCCCAACTATCTTAAGCCAAGTATCTGACATTTTAGTTTCTACTATTTACAGTTTTAATCAGAATTGCTTAGCTCACAGCATATTATTTTATGAGTTCTAGACTGATAATGCTGATGCCTTTGTTCATGTTTGAAGTGTAGGGAAGTGGGGGCAGGGTGCCTTTCTAATTCACACAGCTTCATCTTCAAAACATTTTTCCTTTACTGGTCATGAATGCAAATTTATACTATGCAAACTGACTGTCATTGACCTCCAATATGAAGGGAATTACATTTCACTGTGATGTACATGTTTTAATGCTTCTGATAAGTAATGCAGCTTATGCTGTTTAGTACTCCCAAAAAAGGTTCTACTTTCCACATACATTTTTACAATTAAAGTCTATGGCTATGTTACACTATACACCTGTATAAATATATGCATTGCATATATCCTAGGCAGGGTATGTGTACTGCATATTGAAAAACTATGCTCCTGGTTAAGGTAGTTATATTGTTTTATTTGCAGAGTAATAATAAGAGTTTCCTAGGCAAGATCACTCAGAAGAAAGAGTAATATGCACAATGAGCTAAGTAACAATGCACTTACCTTTTTTTGGTTGTGCATTTTTTATATGACCCTTATTGGAAACTCCAAGCTGCTGATCCTCCACTATTTCCCTTCTGCATCTGGTGATACAACAATGAAGGGAAGGCTGGAATATTACATCTTTTGCCCTGTTTCTTAATTAATTTAAGTCATAAATTGATAGTAAAATGGTAGTACAACATTGATAATGAACCAAACCACAAGAAATCATATGACTCATACTATATACTGTATATGAAACTATTTATTGAACTATACATTAAAGGGGTTTTTCCACCACATCGATAAGCTTTAAACAGTGTCGGACTGGGGTACCTAGGGCCCACCAGAGGAGTTTATTTTAGGGGCTCACTTTGCCTTACTGTCTCCGCCACCTGTACAGTGCCCCGCTCAGTCTCGCTTCAACTTATACAGACAGATGTGATGACATTATCACACTACTCTAAAATCAAGGAGGAGTGCTGGGGCTTCTGAGTCTCCCTCACCTAATTGCAGCAGGACACCGGTGGTGAACTTAAAATAATAATAATCTTTATTTATATAGTGCCAACATATTCCGCAGCACTTTACAATATAGAGGGAATAAGCACAGACAAACCAGACATTACATTATAAAAAGCTACTGACAAATGAGACACGAGGTGTGAGGGCCCTGCTCGCAAGAGCTTACAATCTATTCGGGTGTATGGGTGAAACAAAGGGTGACAAGTGCTTGGTTTACAGTGGACCAGCCATGTTACATAAATATGGGGTAGTATACATAAAAAAGCGGATGAACCTGCCATCCCAACCATACATCTATATACAGGTAAGTGCCTGTGGGTGCCAAAGTGCAGGAAGTGACGAATGTGTGACAGAATTTGGGGGATTGACAATTAGGGATCTTGATAGGCTTGTCTAAGAAGATGGGTTTTCAGAGGGCACTTAAAACTGTGAGGGTTGTGAGTATGCCTGATCACATGGGGTAACATGTTCCAGAGAACTGGTGCAATACATGCAAATTCTTGGAGACGGGCATGGGAGGTTCGGATGAGTGAGGTGTGTAGTCTTAGATCAGTAGCAGAGCAGAGAGAGCGGGTAGGGTGGTAGACAGAGATAAGGGAGGAGATGTATGGGGGTGCAGCACTGTGGAGAGCCTTATGTGTGAGAGTAATGAGTTTATGTTGTATTCTGTACTGAATAGGCAGCCAGTGCAGAGACTGACACCGGGTAGTGGGCTCAGTATAGCGGCGGGGAAGAAAGACAAGCCGGGCTGCTGCATTCAGGACAGATTGGAGAGGGAGGAGAGTTTACAGAGAGGAAGCCCAACAAGTGGGAGTTACAGTAGTCAAGACGAGAATGAATAAGAGCAACAATGAGAGTTTGAGTTGTTTCCACAGTGAGAAATGGATGGATTCTGGAGATGTTCTTTAGGTGCAGGTGACAGGAGCGGGCAAGGGATTGGATATATGGGGAGTAGGTCAGATCAGAATCTAATATAACCCCCAGACAGCGGGCCTGCTGCCTAGGAGGTGCCACACACGGAGAGAGAAATAGCAGGGTGAGGTGGGTTTTAGTAATGGGGGGGATGACTAGAAGTTCCGTTTTAGTGAGATTTAGTTTAAGATAGAGAGAGGACATGATGTCAGGACAGGGACAGAAAATCACTGGTGTTTTTTTGCGGGGCAGGAGTGATGTCTCGGGAGGAAGTGTTTAGTGAGTGCCATCAGAGTATAGATGGTAGTGGTAGCCAAATCTACTGATTGTTTTTCCAATGGGGGCTGTGTAGTGTGAAAAGAGGAGAGGCCCTTGAACGGATCCCTGAGGAACCCTGACAGCAAGAGGAAGAGGAGAGGAGGTAGAACCGAAAATTAGACACTGAAGGAGCGGTCAGAGAAGTAGGAAGAGAACCAAGAAAGAGCAGTGTCCTGGATACCGATGGCACGGAGCATGTTGAGGAGGAGGTGGTGATCAACAGTGTCAAATGCTGCAGAGAGAGCCATAAGAAGCAGCAATGAGTAGTTACCCTGAGATTTTGCTGTCAGGAGATCATTTGAAACTTTAGAAAGAGCAGTTTCCGTTGAGTGTAGGGTGCGGAAACCGGATTGCAGAGGGTCAAGAAGAGAATTAGCAGAGAGATAGCGGATCATGAGAGAGTAGACCAAGCGTACCAGGAGTTTGGAGATGAAGGGCATGTTAGAGACTGGTCGGTATTTGGCCCGCGCAGGAAGGGTCAAAAGAGGGCTTTTTTTTAAGTAAGGGAGTTAAACAGCGTGTTTAAGGAAGATGGAAAGATCCAGTGGAGAAAAGAGGGTTACAGATAGCAGTAAGGTGAGGGGGGACAGGGTGGAGAAATGGACTGGACAAGGTGGGGGGGAAAAGGGGGTCACTAGAGCAAGTGGTGGGCGAGCAGACAAAAGGGAAGCCTGGACACTTCTTCTTCTGATGTCGGGTCAGGGCTGAGAGCAGATTAGAGGCGTGCGGGGGGGACAGGATGGGTGTTAATTGGGGATTGTGATGTGATGTTTTGCCGGATGCTGTCAATTTAGTTTTGAAGTGAGTGGCCAGGTCTTCAGCACAGAGGTCAGTAGGGGGCCTGAGCTTTGGGCCCGAGGAGGGAGTGGAAAAGGTGTCAAACAGACATTTTGGGTTTTTTGTGTAATGTGGAGATGAGGGAGGTGAACTATTTTGTCTGGCACAGTGAATGGCAGTGTCGGTAAGTCATGAGCATGAATTTGTAGTGGAGAAAGTCTGGGAGGTAGCTTTGACTTTCTCCAAAAGACGCTCAGCACACCTGGAACATCGCTGTAGATGGCGAGTCTGAGGTGTGTGCCAAGGCTGCCGGCGTCTGACGCGGGTGGTGCGGTGTGTGAGTGGTGCCCATATGTCCAGGGTGGTAGTGAGAGTTTCAGTGTAATGTTTGACAGCCAAGGTTAGGCCAGGGGAGGAGATTGTAGGCAGTGAGGACTGTTATGGTGTCTGTGAGCTCCTGAGTGTTTATAGGACGGAGATTTCGGAATGGGCGATGGGTGGTGTGTCCCCGAGAAGGTGAAAGTTGTTGATAGTAAAAGAGATGAGGTTATGATCCCAGAGTTCATAAGGAGAGTTGGTAAGATTAGAAATTGAGCAGAGGCGACAGAAGGACCAGATCAAGAGAGTTCCCATTCTTGTGAGTTGGAGAGTCAGAAAATTGTGAGAGGCCAAGAGAAGAGATTAGTGAAAGCAACTGAGAGGCGGAAGGAGACATAGGGTAGTCAATGGGGATGTTGAAATCAGCCATGATGAGTGTGGGTATTTCAGTGGAGAGGAAATGAGGAAGCCAGGCAGCAAAAATGATCAAGAAAAATGGCGGGGTGAGCAGGGGGTCTGTAGACAACCGCGACTCTGATGGAAAAATGGCCGAAAGAGTTGAGGGTTGTGGACCTCAAAGGAGGGGAAAGTGAGGGGGGGGTAAAAGTAGGAAAAGACCTGGTAGGTGCGAAGGGGTGGAGAGAGAAGTATGCCAACTCCTCCACCCGGCCTGTCCCGGTCTGGGGGTGTGGGTGAAGTGTAGGCCGCCCTTTGGGGGGGCAGCAAGGGACATGGTCTGATTGCTGGAGCCAAGTTTCTGTGAGACTAGGAGATTGAGGGAGTTAGAAAGGAAACAGGGGCATGGGCAGCAGTGAGTTTATTACAGACGGATCGGGCGTTCCACAAAGCACATTTAAATGGAGGAGAGGAAAAGAATACAACTACGATTACGCAGGTTAGCAGGGTTTCTGTGGGAGAAAGAGGTGGGATGAGTAGTGAAGGAAGGTGGACCGGGGTTAGGAGAGATGTCTCCTGCAGCAAGAAGCAGGAGAATGAAAAGTGAGTGCAGATGGTTCAGTGATTAATATGAGTGATGTTTGTGCAGCACCCTGAAAGAGGTGGTTTGGGGTAGGGAAAGTAAGTAAGTAATGCAAAGGGATGCGTGCATGGTAGAGGGGAAAGGAGAGAGGAGCTAATGTGGATAGAGTTGTTTGGAGGCATGAGCGGGCGGTAGGAAATGAGGAAGAGTGAAGGAAGATAGATTGCAAATGTAAGCATGGTGACAAGCTGTAGGTTAGAAAGCCTAGTACTTACAAAAAATACGTTTCTGCCTTTCTGCCCACTTTCGGGTCCCCCAATTCGGTCAAAATTCATAGTCACTTCAAAAAATGCTGTCACTTAAGAAAAAGCTGGGCAGACCAAAAGGCCTTGCAGACCCCCAAAACTCCAAAAATATAGTGCCTATTGATTAGATCACTACTTTCAAGGTGACAGAATGGGTGGGGTTATAAAGAGATACAGCAAGGAAGTTCTTCAAAGGCTAATTGGGTATGGCTTACTTAAACATAGAAACACATCCTAATTATTTGAAACAGAGCTGGGACTTCAAGGCAAAATACCAGAACACACAATATAGGAAACTGACCTAACAGCAGTTAGGGGAAGCTGGTCGTTTTTGGAGTCACGCAGAATGAAGTACAATTGAAATAGACTATATGATCACACAGATATTGCAGAGGGGTTGCTGACGGATGTAGTTCACACAACATACCTTAAAAGGTCTAAAGATGTATGCCCCCCTTCCTGAATGATGTATTTTATATAAATAAAAATATTTAAAAAGCTATAACACAAAATACTGAGTATAACCACTAAATATTGGTTGTACAGTTACCAGATAACACTGCTACATAAAAACAGAATCCCAAGGCTAAAATTACCAATAATTAAGACCAAATACTGCCACATCCTGACTACATATCCCCACCACATAGTGACTGAATAATACCACAACACCATGACCACATATCCCCACCACATAGTGACTGAATAATACCACCACACGATGAACACATATCACTACCACATAGTTACTGAATAATGCCACCACACCATAACCTCATATCACCCCCACATAGTGACTGAATAATGCCACAACACCATGACCACATATCACCCCCACAGTTACTGAATAATACCACCACACTATTACCACATATCACCACCACAGTGACTGAATAATACCACCACACTATTACCATATTTCACCACCACAGGACTGAATACCACAACACCATGACCCCATAGCACCACCACATAATGATTGAATCATACCTGCACACCATGACCACATATCACCACTATATAGAGATTTACTAATACCACCACACCATTACTGAATATAAACCATTACACTTTGAACACATATAAGTGATTACAGGTCAGATACATTTACTGACCCACAGGTGACGTTTCTAGGATAAGTCGTTCACATTCCCTTTTCTTCTCCATCCAGTCCACACCACCATGCTGACTTCTCCTGGCCAACACTCGTGCCTGCAGATTTGGACACAAATATATTAGAATCCTCACTTTTCCAGCAAGTCCTTACTTATGGGTATATACGTCCCCTCAGTTAGGTAGCTCTGTAGCTCCCCTCATCAGACAGGAAGCTCTATAGGTCACCTTAGGTAGGCAGGCAAGGAAAGGTCTCCTCAGTAAGGCAGGTATATACAGGTCCCCTCAGTTAGGCAGGCATATATAGGTCCCCTCAGGGAGCTATATATATATTATGTCCCCTCAGTTAGGCAGGTATATATATGCGTCCCCTCAGGCAGTTATGTAGATATGTCCCCTCAGTCAGGCATATATATTGTAAGGGATTAGGTAGCGGGTTGGTCGTCTTCTGGGTAGACGGGCACAGCTCAGCGGGCACAGAAGTCCAAACGACAAGGAAAGTTCGTTTAAAACTGACCGCAGCCAGTTTTATTGTTTATCATGTGGTACATAAAATAAAACAAACAAAACAAATCCTATGCCTGTCCGGCTCTAACTAAACATTAGGAATAACACAGTGCCGGCCTAATACCACTCACTAAACACAACAATATTACTATACCACAAGTAGGAGCTCGCACAGGTTTGTAGCAGTTAACCTGTCCCAGGGTGAGAGAGTGTGTGTCTGCAGCTCTGGCCTTATATGAGGCAGACACACCTAAACTTAGACAGCCCAAGACCCGGCCTGTCCAGGTGGAGTGGGGCCCACCCTCTCTATCCCCACTCCAGCAAACCAGCCCTTGTAAATCTTTTAGATCTCTGACTCTTCGCTTTCTGGTTGCTTGCTACCTGGCAGACATAAGGAATCTTGGGCAGATATATACTCCCTCCAGGACCAGTCCAGACACTCTGTCACAATATATATATATATATATATATATATATATATATATATATATATATATATATATATATATATATATATATATATTGTGAGATGGCGACAGGTGAAGTTGCTGAGGGCAGGTACTTTTCCCCGAGCATACTCTCTTACATGGCCTTAGGGAGTATATGGACAGAGGCGGGTCACCGAGAGGCCTGGGCTCGGTGAAGGAAAGCCGACGGTTTTGTATGTCAGTAACACTATGTTACTGACTTGTTCAGTATAAGCGGCTCCAATCCGCGTTTTCCGGGTCGGCTTTTCCTGGAGTGGTCAAAGAGCCAGGTGGGTGGCCACTCCCACGCCCCAGGTGAGGCGGATCTGAGGCCTATAAAGCCTGGGTCTGCAGGCTTGTTTTTTGGTTCTCTGGTGGAACTCTGGTGCTAAGAGGGAAGCCCTGCTGGAACCTGCAGACTGAGTCTAGAGAGGAGACCTCTGTTAGTCAGCGCTCAGACGAGCAGGTATTTCATTTCTGTTTGGCCTGGAGCTTAAGGCCTTTTTTTGCTTTGTGTTTTGTACTGGACAAATAAACCCAGGCAGCGCCTGGACGTGAACTGTTACATCCTGTGTCCTTGTCTCTGTCTGCTGAAGCCCATATTGCCTACCTACGGCTGATCTCCCTCACAATATATATATATATATATATATATATATATTATATTAATATTACACACACACACACACAAGTTGTGCTCAAAAGTTTACATACCCTGGCAGAATTTTTGCTTTCTTGGCCTTTTTTTCAGAGAAAATTATTGATGACACATAAACTTTTTTCCACTCATGGTTAGTGGTTGGGTGAAGCCATTTATTGTCAAACTGTGTTTTATCTTTTTAAATCATAATGACAACCAAAAACATCCAAATGACCCTGATCAAAAGTTTACATTTTTTCTGGTGATTTTGGCCTGAAAACATAAACAGAAGTTGACAAAAAAGGGGTTTGAATGGCTACTAAAGGTAACATCCTCACCTATGCATTTTTCATCCAGCCACTGTCTTTTCTGGATTGTGAGTCATGGGGAAAGCAAAAGAACTGTCAACAGATCTACAGGAAAAGGTAGTTGAACTGTATAAAAGTCATACAAAAAGATATCCATGGAATTGATAATGTCAGTCAGCAGTGTTCAAACTGTGATTAACAAATGGAAAACCAAAAAAAAAATAAAAATTTCAGCCACAACTGCCAGGAAAATTGTTTGGGATGCAAAGAAAAACCCACAAATAATATCAACTGAAATGCAAGACTCTCTGAAAACTAGTGGTGTGGATGTTTCAAGATGCACAATAAGGAGGCACTTGAAGAAAAATGGGCTACATGGCCGAGTCGCCAGAGGAAAGCCATTACTGCACAAATGCCACAAAGTATCTCGCCTACAATGCGCCAAACAGCACTGAGACAAGCCTCAAAACTTCTGGAACAAGGTCATTTGGAATGATGAGATCAAAATCGAACCTATTGGCCACAACCATAAACGCTGCATTTGGAGAGGGGTCAACAAGGCTTATGATGAAAGGAACACCATTCCTACTGTAAAGCACAGAGGTGGATCTCTGATGTTTTGGGGATGTGTGAGCTACAAATGCACAAGAAACTTGGTCAGAGTTGAAGGAAAGATGAATGCAGCTCGTTATCAGCAAATACTGGAGGCAAATTTGCACTCATCAGTCTGGAAGCTGCACTTGGGATGTACTTGGATGTTCCAACATGACAATGATCCAAATCACAAGGCCAAGTCGACCTGTCATCGGCAACAGCAGAACAAACTGAAGGTTCTGGAGGGGCCATCTGAGTTTCCTGACCTCAATATCATTGAGCCACTCTGGGGAGATCTCAAGCGCACAGCTCATGCAAGACAGCCGAGGAATTTACTGGAACTGGAGGTTTTTTGCTATGACAAATAGTCAGCTTTACCATCTGAGAAAGTAAAGAGCCTCATCCACAACTACCACAAAAGGCTTCAGGCTGTCATTGATGTTAGAGGATGCGATACACGGTATTAAGAACTGGGGTATGTAAACTTTTGATCAGGGTCATTTAGATGTTTTTAGTTGTCGTTATGATTTAAAAAGAGAAAACACAGTAGTTTGACAATAAATGGCTTCACTCAACCACCAAACATGAGTGGAAAAAAAGTTTTTGTGTTATCATTCTCTGAAAAAAGGTCAAGAAAGCAAAAATTCTGCCGGGATATGTAAACTTTTATACTCAAGTATAAGCCAACCCGAATATAAGCCAAGGCACCTACTTTTGCCACAAAAAAACATGAGAACTTATTGACTTGAGTATAAGCTTAGAGTGGCTACTGATAAATTTCAAAAATAAAAATAGATGCCAATAAAATTACATAGGCAGGTATATGTCCCCATAGGCAGGTTATAGGCAGGTGTATGTCCCCATAGGCAGGTTATAGGCAGGTATTTATGTCCCCATAGGCAGGTTATAGGCAGGTATATGTCCCCATAGGCAGGTTATAGGCAGTTTTAATTCCCCATAAGTAGTTATAGACAGGTTTATCTCCCCATAGATAGTTTTAGGCAGGGTTGTAGTTATAGGCAGGTTTATGTCCCCATATGTAGCTAAAGACAGGGTTATGTCCCCATAGGTAGTTATAGGCAGGGCTACGTCCCCATAGATAGTTATAGGCAGGATTATGTCCCCATACATAGTTATAGGCAGGTTATAGACAGGGTTATTTAAAAAAAAAAAATACGGTACTCACCTCGCTCCCTCACCGCTCCGCCTCCCAGATGCTCTGCTCCGTCTTCTCGCCGGCACAGAGCACGTGATGTCATCAGGCCGCGCTCGCAGCATGATGACATGCACACTACCTGTGCCGGAAACTCCGGACATCCGCGAGTTTGCGGCCGCTCTGCTCCGCAGTGGTATCTCTTCACCTGTATGCACTCCCAGAGGAGTCGCATACAGGTGAAGAGATCGCCAACAGCACTCGGGCCACAGCAGTGCCAGGACGTAGTCGGCTGTACTCGACAATCAGCTATATGTGCTCCCTGAGGAGTCGCATATAGCTGAAGTGTCCCTGCTGGCGCACGGGCCGTCGCAGCTCCCGAGCGCCGACAGTGACATTTTTTGTGCTGAAAAACTCGGCTTATACTCGAGTATATATCGTATGTATATATATATATATATATATATACACCACATCCTCTCAGTTAGGCAGGTATACAGTGGGTACGGAGAGTATTCAGACCCAATTTTTCGCTCTTTCTTTCATTGCAGCCATTTGGTAAGATCCAAAAAGTTCATTTTTATGCTGATTAATGTACACTCTGCGCCCCATCTTGAAAGAGAAAAAACAGAAATTTAGATATTTTTGCAAATTTATTAAGCTTAAATTTATTAAGAAAAACTGAAATATCACATGGTCTTACGTATTCAGACCCTTTGCTCAGTATTGAGAAGAAGCACCCTTTGGAGCTACTACAGCCATGAGTCTTCTTGGGAATGATGCAACAAGTTTTTCACACCTGGATTTGGGGATCCTCTGGACCTCTGCCATTCTTCCTTGCAGATTCTCTCCAGTTCCCTCAGTTTGGATGGTGAACATTGGTGGAGAGCCATTTTTAAGTCTCTCCAGAGATGCTCAATTGGGTTAAGGTCAGGGCTATGGCTGGGCCAGTCAAGAATGGGCACAGAGTTGTTCTGAAGCCATTGCTTTGTTATTTTAGCTGTGTGCTTAGGGTCATTGTCTTGTTGGAAGAAGAACCTTCGGCCGAGTCTGTACTTGGCCGCATTCATCTTTCCTTCAATTGCAACCAGTCGTCCTGTCCCTGCAGCTAAAAAACACCCCCATAGCATGATGCTTGCCACCACCATGTTTCACTGTTGGGATTGTATTGGGTGATGAGCAGTGCCTGGTTTTCTCCACACATACCGCTTACAATTAACACCAAAAAGTTCAATCTTCGTCTCATCAGACCAGAGAATCTTATTTCTCATAGTCTGGGAGTCCTTCATGTTTTTTTTGCAAACTCTATGTAGGCTTTTAGATGTCTTGCAATAAGATGAGGTTTCCATCGGCACACTCTGCCATAAAGCCCTGACTGGTGGAGGGCTGCAGTGATAGTGGAACTTTTCTCTCATCTCCCTACTGCATCTCTGGAGCTCAGCCACATTGATCTTGGAGTTCTTCTTCACCTCTTTTATCAAGGCTCTTCTCCCACGATTGCTTAGTTTGTCTGGACGGCCAGGTTGAGGAATAGTTGTGGTCGTCCAAAAGTTCTTCCATTTTAGGATTTTTAAGGCCACTGGCATTAGGGTTCCTTTAAGGCAAATTTTGTAAACTTTACCAGATGGGGTCCCAAATTTTTAAATGGTCCGTGAGTGTAGTCTATATAATTATTTAATATATATATAAATTTATATAAATATATTTATAATTTATAATATTTTTAAATATATATATATATATATACCCCCTCAGTTAGACAGGTATATATTTGGACCCATCAGTTAGGCAGGCATATATATGTCCCCTCAGTTAGGCAGTTATATATATATTGGCCCATCAGGCAGGAATATATATGGGCCCCTCAGGCAGGTGTATATATGTCCAATCAGTTAGGCAGTTTATATATGTCCCCTCAGGTACGCAGGTAACCGCCATTAAAAATAAAAACAATAATACTTACCTTACCTCCTTCCCCGGCTGGGCGCCTTCTCTTCTTATGACATCACACCGCCAGCGCCGAGACGCTCCTCCGGCAGCTCCTCAGCCGTACAACCTATGAAGAGTGACTGGGCTGAGTGGCCAAGGAGAGGCAGCAGCACGATGAAGTCACTTCATCGCACTGCTAGCCAGCTCAGTACTACAAGACCGCGGCGGGCCCCACTGTTTCAGATCCGGGCCAGTCCAAAGCTGGCTTTAAACATGTAGACAAAGGTAAATAAAGACTATTACCAAATACATTAGTTGTCCTCAAGCTTTTCTAGTTACCAACCATCTCTCTATGCATTAGCAGCCCTGGTCAAGATGATGACGTCACTCCTTGCTATGTTTTATCAGCAGCACGGAAACGTTTAGGCTATGTCTACACTGCAGTGGACAAAAAACGACCTGAAAACGAATTACTAAAAACGTTCATGAAACTGAGTTTTCTGTCCACTGCCTGTCAAAAGCAGCTGAAAAAAGCCCGTTTTTTGGCACGTTTTCGTTTTTTGGAGCGTTTTTTTTTGAAGCGTTTTTTGGAGAGTCTTTGCTCTGACTTTTTAATGTATGCACAAATTAAGCCATTGGATGTAAACTACACCCTACAGTGGAGTTAACATGTAAGTAGTCACTTCCTTTAGATCACTGTAGCCATTGTGAGCACATGTCCTTTGTGTGCTACTACTTTATTAAATTTTGCACCAGATTCTTGCACCAAAATCCACAAAAACCCACATTATCTTTGCATGCAGCAAGATAACTTTATTAGCATCAAAATCTGTAAAGAAAAGGATTTTAGCGGCAAAATCCCCAAAGACGCATTATTGCGCCAAATTCCGTAAAAAAAAATATTTTTAGTGTCAGAAGTGAGATCACTTTTATTAGTGCCAAAATTTTTAAAGATATTGATCTTAGCGCCCAAATCCGTAAAAAAACGGATTTTGGCACCAAAATCCGTAAAAAAAACTATTTTTTGTTGTCAAAAGCTAGATCACTTTATTAGCGCCAAAATCTTTAAAAATACAGATTCTAGTGCCAAAATCCATAAAAAATGTATTTATTTGCGTCAAAAGCTAGATCACTTTATTAGCGCCAAAATCTGTAAACATACGGATTTTAGCCCAAAAAGCCATAAAAAAACTGATTCTGGTACCGAAATCTGTAAAAAACATATTTCTGGCGTCAGAAGCGAGATAACTTTATTAGCGGCAAAATATGTTAAGAAAAGGATTTTAACACCAAAATCCGTAAAAAAAAAACGGATTCTGGCGCCAAAATCCGTAAAAAAAAATTATTTTTGCCGTCAGAGGCGAGATAACGTTATTAGCGCCAAAATATGTTAAGAAAAAGATTTTAACATCAAAATCCGTAAAAAAAACGGATTCTGGTGCCAAAATCCGTAAAAAATGTATTTTTGGTGTCAGAGGGGCGAGATAACGTTATTACGCCAAAATCTGTAAAAAAAAATTATTTTAGTGCCAAAAAACGCAAAAAAAAAGGATTCTTGCCCCAAAATGCGTAAAAAAACGTATTTCTGGCTTCAGAAGCGAGATAACTTATTAGCGCCAAAATATGTTAAGAAAAGGATTTTAACACCAAAATCCGTAAAAAAAACGGATTCTGGCGCCAAAATCCGTAAAAAAAACGAATTTTTGGCGTCAGAGGCGAGATAACGTTATTAGCACCAAAATATGTTAAGAAAAAGATTTTAACACCAAAATCCGTAAAAAAACGGATTCTGGCGCCAAAATCCATAAAAAAACGTATTTTTGCCGTCAGAGGCGAGATAACGTTATTAGCGCCAAAATCTGTAAAAAAAAATTATTTTAGTGCCAAAAAACGTAAAAAAACGGATTCTTGCGCCAAAATTCGTAAAAAAACTTATTTCTGGCGTCAGAAGCGAGATAACTTTATTAGCGCCAAAATATGTTAAGAAAAGGATTTTAACACCAAAATCCGTAACAAAAAAAACGGATTCTGGCGCCAAAATCCGTAAAAAACGTATTTTCGGCGTCAGTAGCGAGATAACTTTATTAGCGCAAAATAAGTTTAGAAAAGGATTTTAGCATCAAAATCTGTTAAAAAAAAAACAGATTCTGATGAGAAAATCTGTTAAAAACTTATTTTTAGCGAAAAAAATATGAATTGCGCAAAAATTGTTAGCGACCAAAGCATGATCATTTTATTACAAAAGGTACAAAAAAGGACACATAAGACACTTGTATGCAAATTTGATAAGGATTAACCTTTGTTATCACCCATTATAGGTGTAACTTGGGTCTCTGGGAGGGTTTTCATTGAAAAATCGCGGCACAAAACACAGCGAAAACGCGCCAAAAAACGAGCCAAAAGATGTCCAGCGCTTACATAGACTCCTGTAGTAAATTTTCTGCCCTGCTCTGGCGTTTTTTAAAACATGTTGCAAAATACGACCAGTAAAAAAAACGAGCAGAAAAAAGAAGCTCAGTGTAGACAGCAGGACGTTTTTACAATAGAAGTCTATGGGAGATGATTACAGTCGTTTTTCCAGCGTTTTTAGAAAAAGAAAAACTCTGAAAAAACAGACGTTTTTCTGTGCATGGTAGCCATAGCCTTAATCAGTAGAGCTCTCTGAGCTTTGTGCACTGGTGTTAAAACCCTTCCATCAATAACCCACTAATAGGTTTAGCTAGGAATAATAGAGCTGTAATGTCAGTCACTGTTGTAGAACCACCCAAAGCCTGAAAAGGAAATAGTAACCTCTCTGTGAAAAGCAGGCTTTGTGAAACAGCCTTATGGGAAAACCCCTTTAATTAATTGCTAATTATACACGTATATACTGTGTAAGCACACACAACTGGGGAAATTATATTCTGCTCTATGAACTCTCACCCACAAATTTTATCAAAAATAATACATTTTATTTATGTTACTATTCTGTGTATTTAGTTATTGTGCTACTCTGCTTTATATCCACACATGAGAAGTAAATTGAGGATTTGTTACAACCTATAGAGGGCGCAGTGAGCTTTCCAGCTCCTTTCCCATAATGCCTTGTGATATGCAGATGCTTAGTAGTGGGCTAAAAGGCAATCAAACCACTACACACCTTAACTGGTGCTCTCCATAGGGAAAGATGTTCCCCTTCTCTCAGCCACTCATTGCCTCCCACCAGTCAAGCCAATATCACTCTGCTCTACACTGATGAGGGGCAAAACCCCGAAACGGCGTATGTAGATGAGCAATATTGGCGTGACATTTAGGCCGTGTTCACGCGGCTTATTCACGGCGGATGTGTTAGCCGGAGGGCGCGCGCGAATCCGGCGTAAATAAGGGGCGTGACGGGGGCGGGGCCGGAGCGCGGCGGGGGCGCCGCTCCCCGGCCCCATAGACTGTCATTATCTACGGCGCATACACGCCGTAAATAATATGCATGTCACTTTCTCCTCCCCCGCGGCGGATTCGCCGAGCGGAAGGATGCGACGGAATCCACTGTTCTCTATGAGAGCAGTGGATTACCGTAATTACTCCGACGGATTGGCGCCGTACGGCCGCGCAAATCCGTCGCGGAGTACGTCGCCAATCCGCGGACAAATAAGCCGTGTGAACGAGGCCTTATTCCTTTTTGCTTCTCAAAGATTCAGTGAATCAGAAGTAAATTGAGGATTTGTTACAACCTATAGAGGGCGCAGTGAGCTTTCCAGCTCCTTTCCCATAATGCCTTGTGTTATATCCACACATGTCATATATAGTGATAGATAGTGATATAAATAAATGTATGCAGACTGCTACTAACAAAAATATGTATTAACAGTGATCTATTACACACAGTATCCTGAAAAACCATATGTCTTATGGACTTTGTTTTTTGTTTTCTTTAAAATTACTTTTAAAAGGAAAAGTTATATTTACATTGCTGTGCAAAAGTTTAGGCAGGTGTGGAAAATACTGCAAAACAAAAATGCTTTCAACTATAGAAATATACATAGTTCATTTTTACCAATTAACAAAATCCAAAGTGAATGAATAACAGAGAAATCTAAATTAAATCAATATGTGGTATTACCTCGCTATGCCTTCAAAATAGCGTCAGTTTTTCTAGGTACATGTGCTGATTTGTCAGAAACTCGTCAGGAAGGTTGTTGCAAACATATTGGAGAAGTAAGCACTGATGTTCTGTGGATGTAGACCTGCTCAAATCCCTCTGTTTCTTGTAATCCCATACTCCCAGGGAGACTCTATGACAGTGAGGGTCATATCGTCACTTCTAGGGCTTCTTGTTCTTCTTTACGTTAAAGATAGTTCTAAATGATATTAGCTAATTAATAAAATTAATTAATTGATACAAATCTATAAACACTTCTATTTTGAAAGCATTCTTACTTACTTGTAGCATTTTTTCCACTCTTGCCTAAAACTTTTGCATAATACTGTGTGTAACTTACAGTAGTGGTGTTTTATTCTGTTGTAACTGACTCAAAGGGCTCAGTTCAAGACCAAAATGTATTGTTTTTGTAATAACCAGGCATCACAGAAGCAACCAGAGGTTTTATAAGGTTTTTATAAGGATTTAAAATAACTTATTTAACCCCTTAACGACCGCCTCTCTTCTTTTGGTGTTGGGTATTTCAGGTTGTTTGACTGCAGCGACGCCAAAAGACGTTATTTGTCTCCTAGCCCCACACCTGCGCTAGGAGCAGAGCTATATTTAACAGCCCTGTTCCTAGAGCAGTCTCTGCAAGCACCTGGAAGGAGAGGAAACCTCCACTCCCCAGTGCCTAACCCTTTGATTGCCGCAGTCTGTGACCACGGCCTAATCAAAGATCATTCCCCTGCTCTATCGGGTGATTGTGACTCCCAGTGACCCAAAAGAGCCTGGGGAATGTCTGAACTGGCAGCCCTGAGGACCTAGAGTAGCCCTCGGACTGTATGTGTAACAAGCCTGCAGTCAAGGCAGACTGTGTGCTGCCTTGACTGCTGCCTGTGTCTAGCTGACACAGATTGTAATGCATTAGCATATATGAATATGTTAATACATTACTAAGTGTAAAAAAAAATTTAAAACAGTTATCCCTTCTTGGAATTAAAAAAAAAAGTAAAATACATAAAACAGTGTAGAAAAAATAAGTAAAATAAATAATAAAATAAAAATAAATATTTAATAAAAAATACATGTGCATACATTACACACACACACAAAAAAAAACTAGGTATCCACATGACCGTAATAACCTTTAGGATTAATCTAACAAGATATTAAGTGTGAAGTATGAATGGTGTAAAAAAAAAATAAAACAACATAAAAATTGAAAAAAAATCTGCATTAATTTATAAGTGAACTTAAACTATTCCCCCCAAAACTACAACATCTTCTGCATAAAACAAGGTCTCAGACAACTGCATCATTGAAAAAATAAAAACATTACTTGAAGTCAGTCATTTGAATCTTTTTGTCTTTCTGGGAATGTTAAGGGTTCTCTTACTAACTTTAGTGACAAATCTGTGGGATGTGAGTCTCCTTCTCCGTCCACACATAGTCTCCTCATATCTGAGCCTCTTCTGCTGGTTGCAGCTGTAAATTCTTGATTCTTGGTTACACTGACATATTGGTCAGAATAGAAATGTATCTTTGTCTCTATCAAAACATTGCACATCACAGTTGGCCAGGGTTGGATCAAAGAATAAACACACATATGAGCTTTTTTAGAGCTATTATAAAGAGCAATTTTTTTTATACATTTTATTAAGCTGAAAATTACAAAGATGCAAGGTAACTAAAGAGACAATACAAAGATACAAATACAACCTGACTTTTAATGTTGAAAAATGTACCATAGAGCCCCAGTGTTAAAGAAGGATGCAGATTAGCACTTTTTTCTCTTTATAATAAGTCAGAGCACTCAGTGTACAGGATGACAGGATGACTGATTATTATTGTAAGGAAGGCAGCTGTACTATATGAATTAACCCTACATATGAGACCAAAATCAGGCACATCAGGGCAGACAGGTAGGCATTATGGCTTTAGGGTAAGTATACAAGCAGGATTATAACCTGGCATAGTATAAATTACAGAGTTTGGTCTACTCTCACCTAATCCACTATCTCTCTGCTAACTTTCTTCTTCATCCTCTACAATCAGGTTTCCACACCCTACACTCCACAGAAACTGCTCTAGCTAAAGTCTCTAATGATCTCCTCACTGCTAAATCACGGGGCAACTACTCGTTGTTTCTTCTCCTGGATCTCTCTTCAGCATTTGACACTGTGGATCACCACCTTCTCCTCAGCATGCTCAGTGCCATTGGCATCCAGGACACCGCTCTCTCTTGGTTCTCTTCCTACCTCTCTGACCTCTCCTGTCACCTGCACTCCAAGAACATCTCCAGAATCCGTCCTTTTCTCACTGTGAAAACAGCTCAAACCTTCATTGTTGTTCTTATTCTTTCTCGTCTTGTCTACTGTAACTCCTTGCTTATTGGTCTCCCTCTCTGTAAACTCTCCCCTCTCCAATCTGTCCTGAATGCAGCAGCTGAGCTCGTCTTTCTTTCCAGCTGCTATACCGATGCTTCTTCCTTGTGTCACTCGCTGCACTGGTTGCTTATCCAGTTCAGAATACAGCATAAAAATTAATCACTCTCACCCATAAAGCTCTCCACAGTGCTGCACTTACTATATCTCCTCCCTCATCTCTGTCTACTACCGTACCCGTTCTCTCCGCTCTGCTCCTGATATCAAATTACATTCCTCAATCATCCGAACCTCACATGCCCGTCTCCAAGATTTCACACGTGCTGCACCAGTTCTCTGGAAAATGCTACCGCGGGTGATCAGGCACAGTCACAACCCTCATAGTTTTAAGAGGGCCTTGAGAACACATTTTCTCTGTCTGGCCTTCCAAGATCCCTAATTGCTAACCCCCCACTTTGTATCACAGCCATTTCTGTCACTCCCTACACTAGGGCACCAACTGTATATAGATATATTGTCAAGGTGGCAGGTTCACCCAATTTTTATGTAAACCACCTCATATTTATGAAACTTGGCTGGACTATTGTAAATTTAGCACTTCTCACCCTTCGTCTCACCCATACACCCTAATAGATTGTAAGCTCTCATGAGCAGGGCCTTCACACCTTTTGTCTCATCTGTAAGTACTTTTTAATGTGCAATGTCTGTATGTATACCCTCTAAATTGCTATATGAAATAAAGATTATTTTTATTATAACATGGAATTCAATGCATTGGATTACCTTCATTTTTATAGTGGTCACTTCAGACCGTGGAAGAAGCACATGCCCTATGGAAAATTTAGAAGGTTGAGAAAAAATTGTACCGACCATTCTGTTTTTATTCAACAGGCAGAATTTATTTTTTATTGTTTTTGGGATAAAAAATATCCCCTGGCATCAGTTCGTAACGCTTTTGAAAAAGCCAGTCACCTGACTCAGGAGGAATGTTTATCTAATTCTACTGCAGAAAATAAAACCAAAAGAGATGAGAATAGAAAAGTTGCTTCTGCAACTCAGTCCAATATTTCCCATAATGCTATGGAAAACAAACTTCAATCTCACTGGTGTTTGTTACTGAAGGATCCATATTACTTCCATTAAAACCAGCTATGATTTATAGGAGACTCCTCCACCCTCAAGAACCTAGTTGCCTCTAGTATGAATAGGTAGTATGATGTGGGGCCAATAGATGTTTTTGACCAAAAAGGTAGTTTTACATGTCAAACACCACAATGTCTATGCTGCAATACGATCTGTACCACAGATTATTTTAATCTAATGTTACTAAAGAAAATTGTAAAATTCCGTTTAGATTAGACTGTAAGAGCAGATACGTCATCTATTTGATTGAATGTGTCTTCTATTTGCAGTATGTGGGAAAAACGACACAAGCACTACATGCGAGACTACGTGGTCATAGAGCCTGCATAAAGAAAGGAGATTTTAATCACAGCGTATCATGCCACATTGCGGAGGTACTTAATATAGTGTATCACTATTACCCCTATCGACCAGATATCAATGAAAAAAATGAATAAATTCCAGATCTTCCAAAAAAGAGAGGTATACTGGATGTGCAAGCTGCAGACCATCAGTTCTAAAGGGTTAAATGAAACTGCTGAATGGTTTATTATTCTTATTATTTTTTATTTAGATACAGTTATTTATTTTGTTATTGTTACATTTTATGTTATGTATTGGTTTTGCAACAAAGTCTCGCGAGAACTTGGATGCTGCACCCTTTATATGTTGATCTCTATTTAATCTGCTGGTAACTCTCGTTCTATGTTCCCTCCAAATGAAGCGCAGGTTCGGTGTGTGAAACGCATCCAGTTTTATTATTTTATTAAATAAATTAGTTGTACCTTTTAACCACAATCCTTACTGCATGTGGTGATTTTCTTTAAATGATTGGATCTGAGCGCCGGGGCAAGTTTTATACTTGTATTGAATGTCTTCTCTCGAAATCTTTGTTTTGTGGTTTGTAGCCTAAGCCAATGGCAGCTGCAGTAACTTTCCAGTTTCAAATGCTCATATGAGAGTTATGCCTTCACCCTTTGCACAACCGATCGAGGGTAGCACCTGATTTATCTGTATTGTGGATCTTTTCTAACTTTTAACCTACTACACAAAGAGAGTGCTGCTTTTTTTCTCTCCTGCATATATTCTTTGAATCAGATCCTCCTTGGATTCCACTTCAGCAGGCGTGACATGGATTAGCCCCATTGACATAGCCCACATTCAAATCATAGGCAAAAAAAACATATCTGCAAAGTAAAGGTTTAGGCAGAAATCCAAGATATTACCTTGGATTTCTGCTGAGAATTTCATGTCAGATTTTTTCAATAGGAAAAACCTGATATATGAACTTACTCTTAGATGATCTAGAACTAAATAATAAATGTAAAGTGCATTTAAAAACTTGTTGGTAGTTAATTCATTGACCCAAAGTTTCATTCATTAGAGAGTTGTAGACACAATATGGGGCATTGCTGTTTTCCACAGGATTGATTGGAAATGTCTTCTCTCTATGAACAGGGTTATATAAGCTCTTATAACTGCAGAAGGCTTTGTTCACATTAGAATTTGCTTTCATCCTGTAACTGTTTTTAGTATTATTTGGAAAAAAAATAGCATTGCCTGCAGTGCTATTCTTGCCTTCAAAAACAGTAATAATTATAACATAATAATTATTTTATCATTATTATTTTATCATACTAGACATGTTAAAAATGGAAGCCATGCCTATAGTCTTAACAAAGCCTTAAACATATAGTGGCCAAACCCTAAGTGAACCAATGCTCCCAATTTCTCATACTTTTTAACAATTCTAAAGTGGCCACTAAATATGTCACTGTCTTGTGATTACATTAGGTGTGCTACTCTTAATACTCCCAAAAGGACAGCTATTACATACACATCGATTTATGCTACAAGATGTTGTTTCGTAGATAAGCTTGCAAAGGAAACATTTGTTTGAAGAAACTGATAATAGTACTTTCGTTAAAAACTTCATCAGTTAAGATTTTCAATTTTTTAGGCAGATTTAGAAAGCACAGACTAATGGAAACTGATTCAAAATAAGCAAAATGAATAATGTATGGAAGTTTACAGATAATATTTATCGCTCAATAAATCAAGCTCAAAACTGCGCAGAGATGTTATGGTCCATTGCGAAGACATTTTTAATATGCCCACATTTCAATGCAAAGACCAGAAAACATTAATTCACTGAATTGTAACATTGTGCAGTTCTTGAATGTTATCTGGATTATGTCACAACAATAAAACTTGAATAAATGTCTTCCTCTCAAAGAAGTCAATTTTACTAGGAGATAAAATAAAATTGCAAGTTATAAAATAGAAAGTTGAATTAGAAGAGTTTGGCCGACTGAAGCCAATTACCCAATTTTCTCATACTTTTGATTCTGAAGGTCATTTCAAACAGATAAACAAAACAATAGAGCCCATATTTTATAATGATGATTTTTAGACCTCAGGCAGTGGAATCCAAACCACTCTGATTTATTTTGTAATAACAAAGCACTTTATATATAATTTGTTTCATCCCTACAACGTTGTTCTAGGGAATTTTTAAGATCTCAACACAATAGATAGTCCTATTTTTATTATGTTTACAATCAAAATTAACCTTAGTGTTATTACAACCCTTTTAACTATGACTTTGCACCACAAACTAAAATCTGCTCAGTTGTTTTTGAATTTCCCTTTAAATATAAACTAAGATCATCATGTATGAAAACTGTCTAGGTGTAAGACTTGCTTTGTTGCCCATAGCAATCAATCAGAGCTCCCCTTTCATTTTGTATAGCGCTCTCAAAATTTGAAAGGTGAGCTCTGACAATTTTCATACACATCCCCTAAAGTCCCTCATATGTTTAGGAGTCAAAATTGCTGCCAACTGTATCAGTTCAATATTATTTCATAGATCTTAATGTCTACAAATGTAGCAATACTTAACTCGACAGATAACACACCATATCATTTTATTTCAACTTTTTTCAATGCTTTTCAATAGCTTTTATTCTGAGATAAGAGCAGATTAGATGAAAAACCATGATATCATATTCAAGTTCAACTCTACTACATCCTTATCTACAAAAATATCACACTGTCTGATATGGAAAGAATCAATTTAATAAAAATGGTGGAGTTTCCTAGGTTGCTCTGTCTTCTTTAGTCAGTCCCATTATTCCTAATACTGAAAGAGGAGAAATGCATTAATTTTATTAACGATCATAGAAATATTCCGAAATAGCATTCTGTACACTACAGCAATCCATACTGAATGGGGGCATAACTTTTTCCAAATGCTTAGCTTTAAAATCTGCAAGCCTAACTTTGAATTCTACTAGACTAATTACCTGATGTTTCATGGCAGATAAAAAGTTAAATATAGATCAGTTTTATTAGTTCTACACTTTCTGTTAAGGCTCTTTTGTACCTCCTTATAAGACCCTCTTAAAGAGGCAATCCCCTTTCTTATGATTGTTTGGAAAATAGCAGAAATCTAGATATCTTTTGGATGTGCATCCCATGTACTCAGTTTGTTTACAAATCTGAATATGAGGGCTGTAGATCATATCCAATAATCTACAGCTCAAATAATGCTGGAATTACTTCCTTATATAAACTAATATCAATCACAGATAAACATGGGCCTATTATTCGAGGAATAAAGAATAAATACCTGTACCTGTCTTGGCACCACTATTTTTCTATTTGCAACTGCAAAGCTACATACAGTGAGTACGGAAAGTATTCAGACCCCATAACATTTTTCACGCTTTCTTTCATTGCAGGCATTTGGTAAGATCCAAAAAGTTAATTTTTGCCTCATTAATGTACACTCTGCATCCCATCTTGAAAGAAAAAAAACAGAAATATAGATATTTTTGCAAATTTATGAAACAAGGAAAACTTAAATATCACATGGTCATAAGTATTCAGACCCTTTGCTGTGACACTCAAATTTAACTCACATGCTGTCCATTTCCTTCAATTTAATTAAACTGATTTGACTTGATTAGGAAAGGCACACACCTGTCTATATATCGCAGGGAAATAATGAAAATAGGGATTCGATCAACTCACGGAAGATATTAAAATAACAACTCTGTGAGGTTATTTCCCTAAAGAAAGTCAGTGATTTGATCAAATCCCTGAACTGTTTTAGTGAAAAATTGAATTATCTCCCTTAGGAATTTTGTCAAAAGACCTCACAGCTCACAGTGCATGTCAGAGCACATGAGAATCATGAGGTCTAAGGAATTGCCCAAGGAGTTCAGAGACAGAATTGTGGCAAGGCACAGATCTGTACAAGGTTACAAAAGAATGTCTGCAGCACTCAAGGTTCCTAAAAGCACAGTGGCCTCCATAATCCTTAAAGGGGTTTTGCCAGGACGTGCCTTATCTGCTAAGAAGCAAATGTAAAAAAAGCAATTCTGAGCTGAGAGAGAGAGTGACAGACAGACAGAGCACAGAGCAATGCATAAGGGATCGTGTGCAATGTTCACTCAAATAATCAAACTACAACTAGTGGATTTTGTATACAAAGGACAACAGCTTTCTCCACGGCCTCTTGAAAGCTACTTCAGCCTCTTGAAAGCTCCTTCATGTTCCCTGTCATCAGATAAAGCAGGGATCTACTCATATAATCACACTACAACTAGTGGATTCTGTATACAAAACACAACATATTTCTACCCGGTGCCTTGAAAGCTTCTTCAGCTCCCTCTCATCAGTTAACAAGTGTGCTCTGCGCAAGTCCGGCCAGCAGCTCTTATCACTCTGCCTGGTCGTATCTAATGCAAGCTTTTAAGTAACTAATGGCAGGTAAAGCAGCCAGGCTGCAATTTTTTTAATCACATATATTTAGAAAAGTGATTAAATACCTATTTTGGAGGATCCCACGTCAACATTACATCGTGGCAAAACCCGTTTAAATGGAAGAAGTTTGGGATGACCACAACTCTTCCTCGACCTGGCCGTCCAACCAAACTAAGCAATCATGGGAGAAGAGTCTTGGTGAGAGAGGTAAAGAAGAACCCCAAGATTACTGTGGCTGAGCTCCAGAGATGCAGTAGGGAGATGGGAGAAAGTTCCACAAAGTCAACTATCACTGCAGCTCTCCACCAGTCAGGGCTTTATGGCAGAGTGTGCCGACGGAAGCCTTTTCTCAGTGCAAAACATATGAAAGCCCTCATACAGTTTGCAAAAAAACACATAAAGGACTCCCAGATTATGAGAAATAAGATTCTCTGGTCTGATGAGATGAAGATCGAACTTTTTGGCATTAATTGTAAGCGGTATGTGTGGAGAAAACCAGGCACTGCTCATCACATGCCCAATATAATCCCAACAGTGAAACATGGTGGTGGCAGAAGCATCATGCTATGGGGGTGTTTTTCAGCTGCGAGGACAGGATGACTGGTTGCAGTTGAAGGAAAGATGAATGCAGCCATGTACATACTGGGCCGAAGTTTCTTCTTCCAATAAGACAATGACCCTAAGCATACAGCTAAAATAACAAAGCAGTGGCTTCAGAACAACCCAATTGAGCATCTCTGGAGAGACTTGAAAATGGGTCTCCACCAATGTTCACCATCCAACCTGAGGGAACTGGAGAGGATCTTCAAGGAAGGATCCCCAAAGCCAGGTGTCAAAAACTTGTTGCCTCATTCCCAAGAAGACTCATGGCTGTAGAAGCTCAAAGGGGTGTTTCTACTCAATACTGAGCAAAAGGTCTGAATACTTAAGACCATGTAATATTTCAGTTTTTCTTTTTTAATAAATTTGCAAAAATATCTACATTTCTTTTTTTTTTTTTTTTGCTTTCAGGATGGAGTGCAGGGTGTACATTAATCAGCAAAAAAAATATCTTTTTGGATCTTACCAAATGGCTGCAAAAAAAGAAAGAGTGAAAAATTTAAAGGGGTCTGTATACTTTCCATACCCACTGTAAACAAACTCCTACCCAACAGCTCATGACCAATGATGAACAAAGCAGACATATAGCTAGGAGCTATAAAATATTTCATATACCCTTCCTATGGGCCTGTATGAAAATGTCTTTGTTGCCATAAAAACCCCAACCCGAGTGCCCCTTATTTTTCCGAGCACTATGAAATGAATTAAAATGAAGGGGAACAAAGAGGTTGTAGACCTAAATTTTTCAACTGTGGCCCTCTGTCTCTGTAGGTACCGCAAACTGGCACCTATCACCCCAGAAGGGATAAAATCCCATCTGAATCCCTTTAAAATGTGCATACAAATGATTAACACTGGGTTTGAGACAGAGACGTCCCCCAAACAAACCTAATTTCACCCCAATTTGGGGGACAAAGAGGGGATTTTATCTTTGTATTTTTAAAGGCAAATTTTCTACCATTGTCTATGGGTTGCCCTGCGGGGGTGACGAGGGGGAGGCGGAGGTAGGCATACCCTGGGGGCCCCTACCCCCCAGCCCATAGGGGGCATTATTCAAAAAAAACCTTCTCCCTCACTCTATAAAGGTGCTGGAATAGTCAGTTGCTATCAGCAGCCCCCCCCCCCCCCCCCCCACAGTCTCCTGGGGGGGTTGGCATCCCCCCGTCACGCCACGCCCCTTCCTCTTGCGCGGCCCGTCTTCTGGGGAGCATCACCGCTAGGAAGGCGCCGTCACTTCCCCCTAGGCCCCCCCCCCCCAGTCCCGACACCCAGAGGTGAGAGGAACAATCCTGGAGCGGGCAGGATGAAAAACCCCAGCGGGGGACCCCAGTCACAGGAGCAATTTACTTATGAGGGAGGTGGCCAGTCGTTTTTCATGTGCGCAGCGAGCAGGGGGGGAGTAAGTCCCAGAGTTCTGTGTCAGTGTGCTGTGGCTTCCTCATGTCTTCCCCCAAAAAGGGGTGCTCCCCGAGGCAGTTGCCCCTCACCCCCACAGCTGTAGAAGTGAAGCAAATCCCTATTTATTTTAACAATTTTTTTTTATTTTTATGAGGGGAAATTTAGAGCCCTGGGAACTATATGTCTAATCACTAATAAAAGAGCTTAAAACAGTGCCGAGGTACACCCAGTTTGACCCAGACAACTTAAAACCCCCTGGTGCGGATGCAAATTGGCTATGTCTGCAAGATTACAAAAAATTTTTAAATGGCCCCTAAATGCTATTCCCGGGTCATCAGTGAGATAAATTGAAAAACGTCCTCCCAATATATGAAGCTTGAGGAATTTAGAGCAATAGAAAATAAACGTGCTTCAAAAAAGACTATTTTGTTTTTATTCCCCCATTTTTTTACCCCATGATATATGTTGGGAAGTGATTTTTAGGGTATGTCAGTTTTTTGGGTGTGATTTGTAACGTTTTTTTTTGAAAAAAAAATTGCCCAAAAACGTATAAAAAAATGTTGACACTTTCCATAATTTTCCCAATAGAAAATTTTCCCACCTGCATAGCCTATGGGTTTTTTTTTTTGGGGAAAATGTACTTTGTAATGGTGCCCTTTCACTAAACCATAGAATATAGGGAAAACTGCAAAAAAAAAAAAGCCAAAAGGGGGGCAAAATGTGAAAAAAAAACTACTTAGCTTTTGTTTTTCTGGGGGTTTGCCCCTTCAGTGCAAATGTTGTGTTATCTGTTTCTACAGGTCAGTACAAATTTTGGGGTTTTTCAAATATGTAGGGTGTTTGTTGCGTTTTAGGACTGTTAGGGCCCGTTCACACAGCTTATTTGGTATAATTTGGGGCCGTACTGCGGCCCTTTTGCGCTGAGTACGGCTGGAATCCCTCCCCCGTCATTCGGAAATCCCCAGTTCTTTTTAGAGAAATAGGATTTCATCTCCCCTCCCGGGCGTACCAAAACCTGAGGGGGGGGAGAGAATGATGCACATTTTTTAGGGTGTACCACCGGGAATAATGAATGTCTATGGGCTGGGAGCTGCCGGCCCCCCGCCCCGCTGCCCGCGGCGTAATTGCGGGGGGAAATCCGTCCCCCCCAAAAATTTCGCCGCAAAAGCCCTGTTTTAACCGGGCCTTAAAATCCAGACTTTTTTCAACTTCTTAAATTTCCTCTGGTACCATTTTCAGCGCCAAAAACTTTTGTGCTTCCAAAAGATGTGAACCAAGCCTAAAAATCACTCAACTAACCCTTTACTACAAATGTCTCCCCACCTTTATTGTAAAAAAAAAAAGTGGAAAAATTAAAAACCTTTATCACACTGCAAACCCTGAAAAATTAGGGTTTTAACATGAGGGAAAAATGCCCTGCACGGTTGCTTGAACTATCTCAAAAGGTGTCAAGAGAATAAGGGGATGGTGCTTGCGTCTGTCCCTTTCCCCCATTTTATAATTTAGTAAATTTGAAATTTCAACAACGTGGGGGTGGGGGGCAGTATTTGCCTTTTTTGCCTTGCTAGGGCACCAAAATGGCTTGTCCCGGCCCTGCTGCCCTGCCATCAAATGGTTTTGACAAAAGAATATTTACTCATACTTCCCTCCATTTTACAAACTGTAAATCCCATTTGGGCACTGCTTGTCTGCACAGATCCACATTTAAACTACACACACACATTGCATTCCATTATCCAAACGGTCTCTTGTAGTCTTACTTTCTTCTCCCAATCACCACCTCGTATTGGTTTGTCTACCCTCTCTATTATACCGCATCTAAAAGACGCAACTGATCCTGCATGCATCTCAATGAAATGCCATGTAACACCCGACAAGTGAGTTTGTTTATTCCTAATCCCTAACAAATGTTCCGCTACTTTTTGCTTAACCTTTCTAATGGTACTTCCTATATACATTTTATTACACTCATCACATAGAACATAATAAACGACATGATCTGTATCACAGTTTGTATATTTGTTTACTTCAAATTGTTTGGTATCTTCACTGTTGGAAAATGTGCAACTTTTTATAACTATCTTACATAAGTTACATCTGTTACCTCCACAAGGGTAAAAGCCCCGATACTGCAGCCATGTTCTATCTCTACTTTTGCTGGTATACACACTAGGCGATATTTCATTAGCTAAAGATTTTCCTCTTTTGAGATACACATTTCACACCTCTTTCTATGATACGTTTTAACTCCAGATCTTGTCTTAGAATAGGCAAATTTTTTTTAAATACTTTTTTTTACTTCGGTAAAAATTCTACTACATTGACTATGTGACTGTATATTATGTTCTTGTATTTTCTTGTTATTTAATAATGAACTCTGTGTTCTATTTTTTATTTTATTATATGTTTCATCCAATAGATGTATAGGATAACCAGGTTTTTTTAATCTCTCATCTAAAATTTCCTTTTCCCTCAAGAAATTACTGTCTCTCGTACATGCTCACCTAGCCCTAATATACTCTCCAGTTGAAATTGCTGCTATCGTATGGGATGGGTGATAACTAGATGCCTGTGATAACGTGTTATCACTATGGGGTTTTCTGAAAAGTTTTGAAAACATTCTACCACTACTTCCATCTCCTTCCAAATATATTTTATGAGAATTGAAAGAATAAATGAACTTTAAATTACACTGTCATTAATGTAATCTACAAACTTGGGTATGGACGCTACATCGTGACCACAAACAATAAGGAGGTCATCAATGTAGCACCCATACCACAAGATGCTATCACCAAAGGGGTTGCCAGATCGATAAAGCATTGGATCCTCCCACCAAGCCATAAACAAATTGGATATGGTGGGAGATGCTATGGCCCCCATAGGTGCACTCACTAGCTGCAGGCAAAAAACTCCATCAAATTTGAAAAAAATATTCTTTAATAAGAATTCTACACTAAGCAAAATGAAGATTTTCTCTCCTTCACTAAAGTTGTTCCCTTCCTTTAAAAAATGTTCAATAGCTGCCAATGCTAACTCATGTGGTATGCTTGAATAAAGATTATAGACATCACAACTTAACCACATAAAAGAAGATGATCATTCAAAATTTCAAAACATTTTTAGAACACTTTCAAATAGCCAGGAAGCTTATGGACTATGGGTTGTAAACCAGTATCTACCCATCGACTTAACCTCTCATTTAAGGAATTCTTGCTAGAGATTATAGGGCGTAGTTTTGGGGGAAAATCCCTATTATATGTCTTGGGAATCCCATAAAACACTTGGTTTTTTTTTCTAACATGTAGTTTTTTTGGTTTTCAGAAATGGCCCCAAACTATAGCCTTCCTCTAAGAGCTTTGCTAACTTAGTTTTTATACTGTTCGTTGGATCACCATCTAATTGACAGTAAGTTTGGCCATCTTTCAAGATGTCTAGTACTAATTTTCAATACAATTGTTCATCCAGCACAACTATTTGTCCCCCCATGTCTGATTTTTTATAATCAAATTTTTCTTATTTTTTAGTTCCTTCAACGCCAATTTTTGTTTATATGTCAAATTATTCCTTCTACGATCTATACTGTATGTACACTGCTCTCTACTTTTATTGTAATTGATTTGTTTTAAGTCTCTTTCCATAGCTTCCTGAAATGCGTCTAAAGCTGGTACTCTAGCTTGTACAGGATAGAATAAAGAATAAGATAATTCATAATCCACATTTAACTTACAAAATTCAGTTTCATCTTCATTATCCTTTTGTAAATCCTTCAAAATCATCAAAGACCTCTGTTCAGCAAAATTAAGATTGGCATATTCATTATTGTAACTATCTTCATTCACAGATATAACCTCATTATGTACATTGCTTAAACTATCTTTATTAGCAAAAAATGTTTTCACCGTAAGCAATGTCGAAAAACAATTTATTTCCAAAATAGTATTGAATAGATTAAACTCCCTAGTAGGCACGAAATTCATGCCTTTATTTAACACTTCAATATGTTCTTTACTGAGAATAGTTGGAGAAAAAACTACAATATTACTATCATCATTTATATCTCCAGTCTCCTGCGTATCGTCGAGTTCTTTTTTTGCTTTTGATTTGTGTTACCTCACTGCTCCTCTTCTTCGTCGTTTTTTGACTGTTGATTATTATTATTGTTCCTTTTAGAATTCTTAGTACATGATTTGTCCATGAATGAAGCGTTCAAATCTGAACCTTGAGAGGTTCCCATTTGGTCATTGTTTGTCTGCACCGATCCAGAGAACTGCTCATTACTTATCAAAGGTGACCGTGGTCCTATATGTGACTGAGTAGTTCAAACTTTCCGTAGCTGGGTGGGTATCTTACATTCCAGGACAAGGACAAGTGTAAAAAGTTAAGTATTCTTCTTTTCTTGTTCTCATTGATTTTTTTCCTTGTCCCACTTTATCGCAGACATCTTTAGTAGTGTTTTAAATGTCCCTCCTAGATGCCACATGTGTACTTTAGCATTTTACATGGTCACCCAATTCTCTTTTATGAAAATTTTAGCTGATACTATATAATATACTTTAAGTACACTGTTTTTTGGGGTTTTTTGGTCTATGATCAATAAAAAAATTCATCAGAGCAGATTAAATTTCTTTTTTTTTTAAGATTATCTGAGAAACTAAAAATCAGACCAATTTTTTTTAACTCCCATATGTTATGTTTGTCCTATGATGAATAATTCTCAATTAGCATATGTTTGCAACTATGTATACCATATTCATTTCCTAATGATTTGAAGTATACACCCTTACGTTACTCTTTTTCATCTCTCTATTGTTTTCCTATTAAGTTTGGTTTTCTTTTCAAAACATGTAAAATCCTAAGAAAAACAATTGAAATAGTTAATAATTATTGGCCGAGCAGCACTAGTAGAACAAAATATGACAAACTAAATTGCTAGAAAGGTTGCATGTTCTGACACTGTTCTACTAAATTTATAATTATCTTCTAAAATATTTGAATGTTTTTGTTAATGAAAATTAAATTCTTGCATGTGTATGAAAACATATCAGCCTGGCAGACAAGGAAAACTTGATGTTAACACACACACACAACAACACACACACATTATTCTATTTAATTTTTTAATTGAATGTTTGATTGACTTGCACATAGGTGCAGGACTGATTACAGTTACAGTCACAGATTTTGCTACTCTTGCTGAGAGTAACAAACTAGTGACAGACACCCCATTTCTAGTGGTAGATCTCCTATGCTGCAAACCACAGTAGTTTCAAAGCTTTTTATCCTGAAATCTTGCAGGGCACAGCTCACTCAGCAAGAGATGAGTAAGTTTATTTATGAGTGGGTGTTAGCCTCACCAACCCACCGCTAGACCTTTTTCTCCATCATATGTTCAGAACAGTCTTGTAACCACTGGAACTAAGGCCATGTCTCCAAAGCACTGGTTTTTGGTCAGATTTTCGGTGGTTTCATATTTAGAATCCGCTGAAAATCAGACTGTAACCAGTGCCCTATAGACCGCAATTGGAAATTCGAGCTGGATTTTCTATTGTTGGATTTCTAAACCGCCGACTTTTCACTGGAATATAGAAAATATTCTATCTTCTGCAGATTCCCGTACTGGGCCAGCTGTAATCCAAAACCGACTCTTTTTTTTTTAATTTCACAAACCTGGAAAAAGGGCCCCCGCAAAAGCTAAAATACTGTCTGATTTCCGACTGCATTTTAACTTATGCCGTGTAGACATAGTCTAAGACATCTAAAGTGGCAGGACTCCTAACAAAATCTCTTAACAGCAGTGTGAACAGTGCTTTCCAAAATGTTGAATCAGCAAAATTAGTGGTCCTAGGTAGTTACAATAATATTTGACCATAGAATATTATTTCAATAAACAACCATCGTATTAAAGCACAATGCAAGGTAACAGAAAATAAATCACTGTGTTTGATAAATATAGTAAGACATAATTACGATTAAAAAAAATAAGACAGACAAAATACAAAGACCGGATGTGTGAAATATGCACCATACCAAGCTCTTTAAAGTAAATATTAATCAATTCAAGACAATACAAACTAAAGATTAAAATTCATTAGGAAATCATTTGCATTCAACTACTTATTGTCATGAGTTGCGCTGCAGCCCGCATTTCGGTCTGCGGGCGCACTCGGTCCCCTGGGTCCCTCATTGCACTCGCTCATTTGGGCGCATTTACTTACCCGGCAACGCTCCTGCTTCCCCGCGCCTGTCTGCCAGCTGTTGAGCACAGCCCCGCTCCTTAGGACGCGCGCGCCGGCTCTCCCAGATTTAAAGGGCCAGCGCGCCGGTAATTGACTGATGCCGGTCGCTGACCCTATATAATGCTCCACCTTCCAGAAGCACTTTGCTGAATCCAAAGTGCCCATTCCCTATGCGAGGAAGCCTTTTCTTTTTCCCGGGTTTGCTGTTTCTGTGTACCAGTCCCCCCGGGCTTGCGTTTCTCCGACCACGTTTCCTTTTCGCTGCCTGCCCTGCCCTTTCTGGCTCCCTGACTAACGAGATTGCCTGTCGATTTTGCTTTATAGCTGCACCTCAGCTACCACCGCAAGCAAGTCACATCAGGGGTAGAGACCTGGTGGAATCCCGCCGCAGCAAGTCCATCCCGCTTTGCAGTGGGCTCTGGTGAATACCGGGACCCACTTAGACCCCGCTCCCTGGTGCAGCCTGTACCACCGCTTGCGGTGGCCCAGTGGATCCACTCTGGTTCGTTACAGTTGGATTCAGCCATGGATCCCGCCAAGGTGCCATTACCCAGTGTGGGGGACCTTTACGTTATCGTGGCTCAGCATTCCCAGCAACTGGCGCAACAGGTGCAGCAATTAGACCAGTTGATCGCCATGATGCAGCAACTTATTGCCTCTCAGAAACGGCCCCCGTCTCCTCCCATGGTTCCTCCTATGCCAGCCACTTCGTCTGCCTCCGTGGGACCCAAGCTCCGTCTGTCGCTACCTACTAAGTTTGACGGAGATCCGAAACTCTGCAGGGGATTTATTACACAGTGCTCCATGCACGTGGAACCGATGGCCGACCAGTTTCCATCCGAACGGTCAAAGGTAGCGTTTGTGGTCAGGTTATTCTCCGAGAAGGCCCTGGCCTGGGCCACACCCCTCTGGGACAGAGGCGAACCTGTGACATCAGATCTGCGGACCTTTTTTAAGGAGTTTCGTTGCATGTTTGAGGAGCCAGCATGCACATCCTCTGCGGAAACCACACTTCTAAACTTGAGCCAAGGGGATTCTACGGTAGGGGACTACGCAGAGGCGGGACGACGGGTAGGCAGAGGTAGGCGATCGCCTAGGGCGCCTACCTCTGCCTATCCCTAAGGGGGGCAGGCAGGGCCCCGAATCTCGCCGGGCTCCAGGCCGCTGCCATGGTCCTGAAGCGGCGGCGGTCTCTTTGACTGCATCTGCGTAGCAGAGAGCGAGCGATCCCTGCTCTGCAGACAGTGTCGGAGCCGTTCCCCCGGGAGGATCGTTTGGGGAACCCGCCGGGGCCCCGTGGGGCTCCCCTTTGGAAAACCCGTCGCAATAAGGGTGATGTCATCGCGACGCGGCCTCCCCCTCGGGGCAAAAGGCGTACAGGCTGGCGCCCGAGGGTTTGCCGGGAGCGGCCGGCCCCTGGAGGTGGGGCCTAAAAGAGGATGCGCCCCGGGGGAAAACCGGTAAGGTGGTAAAAAATTTTGTTATTTTTCCCTCCCTGAGCCCCCATAAACTGCCTGGGGCCCAAAACCCCTCCCTGACCCCCCATACCCCCGCCGCCTGTGGCCCCAAAATACGCCTGCCTGACCCCCCCAAATAACGTTTCCCCTGTTAACCCCTTTATACCTGCCTGGGGCCCCCTTTATACCTCCCCTTGGCCCCAAAACCCCCTGCCTGGGGCCCCCTATATACCCCGAGCCCCCATAAACGCCTGCCTTAGCCCCTATATACCTCCCTGGGGCCCCATATGCCCCTGTACCCCTATACCCCTTTCCTGTGGCCCCTAAAGGGCCTGCCGGGGCCCCCAAAAAAACCCCTGCCGGGTGGCCCCATATCCTGCCTGTGGCCCCCATACACCGCCTAAAGCCCCCAATTACCCCCCCTGCTGGGCCCCCAAAAAACTCCTTTTGCCTGTGGCCCCATTATGCCCTGCCTGGGGCCCCAATCCCGCCGCCTGGGGCCCCCTTAAGGGCCTTTGCCGGGGCCCCGATACGCCTCCCCTTGGGGCCCCTAAAAAAACCCCCCTGCCTGTGGTCCCTATTCGCCCTGCCTGGGGCCCCCAAAAGGCCCTGCCTTTGGTCGCTAAAAAACGCCGCCTGGGGCCCCCAAATATGCCCTCCCTTGGCCCCCTTTCGCCTCCCTGTACCCCATACGCCCCTGTGGCCCCAATGCCTTTTTTGGGGCCCCCAAAAAGCCCCTGCCTTTTTAGCCCCAATAACCCCGGGCCTGGGGGCCCCAATACGCCCCCCCCTTTGGGGCCCCCATACGTCTGCCTTTGGCCCCTTATACAACAGGGCCTACCCCCCCATATCCCGGGCCTGTCCCCATACCCTGCCTGGGGCCCCCAAAATACCCTACCTGTGGCCCCTATAGGGGCCTGCCGGTGTCCCCCTTTTGCCTCCCTGTGGCCCCAAACCCTACCTGTGGGCCCCCGAAAAAACGCCTGCCGGGGGTTTCCCCCCATACGCCTGCCTGGGCCCCCATTTTCCCGCCTGCCGGGGCCCCCCCAAAAAGGGCCTCCCTTGGGGCCCCCCAAAACCGCCCCCTGGGGCCCCCAAAACCCCCGCCTGGGGCCCCTAAAACCTGCCTGACCCCCCCAAACCCTGCCTTAGCCCTATATCCCGGCCTGGGGCCCCCATATGCCTGCCTGAACCCCTATATACTGCCTGTGGTCCCTAAAACCCCTGCCTTGGCCCCAAAAACGCCTCCCTGGGGCCCCCCATATGCCTCCTGGGGCCCCCAAACCCCTTTCCCTAAAGCCCCCATACCCCCCCTGTCTGTGGCCCCCATAAACCCTTTGCCTTTTGGCCCCATACGCCTGCCGGGCCCCATCCGGGCCTCCCCCTTGGGGGGCCCCAAAAACGACCCAGCCTGTGGCCCCTAAAATGCCTGCCTGTGGCCCCGATAAAACCCCCTGCCTGGGCCCCCTATAAGCCTGCCTGAGCACCCCAAAACCCCCTGCCTGGGGCCCCTACACACCTCCCCGTGGCCCCAAAAAATTCCCTGCCTGGGCCCCCATACCCCCTTTCATGGGGCCCCTTATCCCGCCTCCCTGTGGCCTCTTTCCCCTCCCTGTGGCCCCCAAAAAACCTGCCTGTAACCCCCAAAAAAAACGCCTCCCCTGGGGCCCCAAAACCCCTCCCCTGTGGCCCCCATCCCCGCCTTTTCCTGGGGGCCCCCTATACACTTTGCCTGTGGCCCCATATGCCTGCCTGGGGCCCCCATAACCTGCCTGTGGCCCCCAAAACCCGCCTGCCGAGCCCCCATACGCCTGCCTGACCCCCCCATTAACGCCTGCCTGTGGCCCCCATCCCCCCGGCCTGGGGGGCCCCATAAGGGCCTGCCTGTGGCCCCAATACGCCTGCCTGGGCCCCTATTTTCCGCCTGACATCCAAAACCCCTGCAGGGTGGCCCCTAAAACGCCGGGCTGGGGTCCCTAAACGCCTCCCCCCCTGTCCCCCAAAAAACGCCTCCCCTTTTGGCCCCTAAAAAAACCCCCCCTTTTGGGCCTTTGGGGCCCCCAATGCCTGCCTGTGGCCCCCTTTCCCGCCGCCTGTAGCCCCAAAAGCCTCCCCTGGGGCCCCAAAAACCCCCTGCCTGGGGCCCCCATACGCCCCTGCCTGGGCCATTATACACATCCCCTGAGCCCCATATACCTGCCTGGGGCCCCAAAACCGCCTGCCTGTGGCCCCCAAAAAACCCCTACCGGGCCCCCTATATCCCTTTGCCTGGGGCCCCCAAAATTGCCTCCCCTTTTGGGCCCCAAAAAACCCCTACCTGGGGGCCCCTATAAACCCTCCCTGGGGCCCCCCATAGGGGCCTGCCGGGGCCCCCATTCGCCGGGCCTGGGCCCCCAAAAGGGGCCCCCTGCCTAAAGCCCCCAAAACCCCCCCTGTGGCCCCCAAAAGCCTCCTAAACCCCCCAATACGCAGGGCCTGACCCCTAAAAGGGCCCCTGCTTGACCCCAAAAAAACGCCTCCCTGAGCCCCCCAAAGGCCTGCCTGGGGCCCCCAAGCTTATATACCTGCCCTGCCCCAATATCCCTGCCTGAGCCCCTATAGCTATATAAACCTCCCAGAGGTGACCCTATATCAATACCTGCCAAAAGTGCCCCTAAAACTATATACCTGCCTAAAGAGTGCCCCGTATTCTAATCCCTTTGCCTTAGAGTGACCCATATCTATATACCTTGCCTGAGTCCCTAAAATTAAAATTTACCTACCTGTCAAAGGGAAAATATAAAATATCCCTTTCCCTGACTGAGAGGGCAATCTATATACCTGTCAAACTGAGGGGACTTATTTTACCTAAAATTTAAAGGATTTTACGGGAAAACGTAGGTTTTCAAAGGGAATATTTGTGCCCCAAATCTGCGGGGGATGAAAATTGGCCGGGAGAAACCCAGCATAAAGGGGGGTGTAAACCCGGGTGAGAAGAAAAGGGAAAGTAAAAACGACCGGGACCCAAAAAAGACGTCTCCTGTGAGCCCATTTAATGTAACTGCAGTGAAAACACTTATATTTCGAAAGAGTTTTAAAATACAACTAGTATCTACCAACCCATCGGTCCTGTAGGCCCGTGGGATATGTAATCAGAGCCTGTGTACAGCTGGTAAATCCCCAGTGGGGGGCGCGTTCGGTCAGGGTCTGGCAGGGTTATTTGAAACCTTAATAGTAATATTTTGGTCTTAGTTTTTTTTTGGATGTTTTTTTAGTAAACAATCATTCGTCTGGTAGATTTTCTCCATTAACGGGGGTTTTTTGGTGACCCTTTTTTAGGGGGATTTGACTGTTCATACGGAGGGGAAACGATTTTGAAAAAACAAAATTTTTCAGGGCTGTTTTCAAATTTTGGGAGCACTGCTAGGAGAGGACGGAATCCAAAGTGGAATAAGGGAGAAAATTTGTGACAGGGGCTACACATTACTTTGTTTACTAACAGAGTCAGGGTGGGGCTAACTCGCAATCTAACTTGTTTTTTTACAGTTATGCTCCCCCGGGTAAGCAGGGCCCTTTGCATTTTTATCTCCCCTCTGTACAATTTAGATTTTAAAAAGCAATCCCAAAAGCCGCCCACAGTTCCAAATCAACTAGAAGCCCGGGAAATAAACGCACAAATTTCAGAGGGGGAATGGTTAAAAGCTTGTTTATTGGCTAATAAAAGGGCCTCAGTCTCTTTTAGAAATTTCCAAAAACTCAACTACAAAGTGCTATCCGCTGGTATAGGGTACCGAAGCCCCCACTTCATGCAACAACCCCGGGGAAAACCGGGGCCCCCTGTTGGAAGGGGTGGGAAAGGGAGTCGGGGGAACCGGGTGACCACATTTTTGGGGGGCTGCAGGCCCCTTCAGCCCTTCCCGGGAAAAGGTTCTCGATTTTATTAAAAACGAAAAAAAGGGGAAACCCCTACGGGAAATCCCCCCCAGTTACTTTGTCTACATCCAAACCTTTAAAAACAAAAAGATTTTTGAAGGGGGAAATTGTTAAAAAATTTCTGCTTTGGGAGCAGCTAAAACACTGATTTTCCCCCAAAATGGCGTTCCCAACAGAACCCCAAATGCTGACTGGTTCAAGGAAAATTTTAAAACCGCAGCTAAGGAGGAAAAAAGGGGGGGTGTGGAAAAAGACATTAGAATTTGATTTTGAAGATTTGGGGAAAGGGTTTTGGGGGGGTATTTCCAGGTCCCGATGCGTTTAAGAGGGTGGATGTGGGCCCCGCCAGGGCCCCCGGGGGCCCTTTGGGCCCATGACCCTGGCCTACGCCTCCTGATTGGGAAAAAATGGGGTCCCGGGTCTTTTTGGGGTTGACAAAACACCTCACTTTTAACCCGGCAATTTTGGGGCCCTGTAAACTCCCCTGGCTGACCCCACTTTAAAAAGAGATGCAAATTTATAAACGATGTATTTTTTTACCTCTTTTTTGACTTATTTTCTTTTTTTTGTTGTACTGTTCTATTTTAAAAAACAGAGATATAACAGTATATACCATTAAAACCTCCATCGGGATGCTATGGTTGTTTTTTCAAAGGGAACAATCCCAAATTTTTAAATCTTTATCGTAGCTTGCTGCGATTCCGATGGACAATTTAATGTATCTTTTAAACCCCCAAGCCTGATGAACTATGTGTCTTTCGTATTTATAAAAATCCTTAAAGTTTTCCCAAGAAAGTATATTTTCAACTGGGATATTACTGTTTTCATTTTGTGCATTGTTTTTAAAAAAGCTTTTTGAAAAAAAAAAAAAAAATTTGTGACAGGACCCGGCTCAGGGGGGGAGGAATTTTGTGTGTGTGTGGGAGGGGGGGGCGGGGGGCCCTTTTTTGGGGGGGTTTTAGGGGGGGGGGCCCTTGGCTGTAAATTGCCCAGGGCACCAAAATCCCTTTTTCCCGGCCCTTGGGGTAAAAGCCGGGCCAGTTTTTGCACGGGGGCCCCCCTGAGCTGACCGGAACGAGGCCCCCTTGTGGGGCTAAAAATTTAAGAAGGGGCTCTCTGGCAAAAGGGCAAGGATGGCACGGGTGCAAAAAACCTCCCGACGTCCTTTAACGGGGCTGATCCATTTTGGCCACTCACAAACGACTGCGCCTTTTTCCAGAGACCGGAGGAGCTCCGAAAAGGAAAGCGACCCCCGGGTTTGGGCCCCCACGGTTCCCCCGCCCGGCCTGTTTTCAGAAGCCCTCCCTGCCACCAATCCACAACACCCCCCGGAAAAAACCCAAAGCCAATTTTGACGGCGTTCAGCTTACAGAACAAGAGCTAGTCCGGAGCCTTTCCTGAGGGACTGTCCCCTGCGCCCCTGTCCGGGAAACGCGGGCACCTAGGGTACATGGGAGACGTGTCCCTAGGTGTGAACAGTTCCTCTCCTCGGGTTTAAATAGCCCGTGGGAGATCATATCAGGTACCGGAGCTCAATTTTTCAATTTTCCCCGCCTTCCTTGATTCCCCGGGGCAGCCGGGGAAATCAAAGGAAGGGTGCTTTAGTGGCGAAAATTCATGTCCCGGGGGTCCCAACCCCCGAAAGCCCTTGGTCACGATCCGTGAATGGGGAACCCCGCGTGACTCCCTTCAAATCCGCAACCGGGGCCAGTGTCCCATGCACGTTTTGCGCTCCCCCGGAGAGAAAATTTGCAATTCCCCATGTGCTGCCCCGCTTCACTTTCCCCAATCCTCTGGGGCTCCTGTGGCTGCAGCGCCAAAACCCCATGCTGGATTGGGAAACGGGGGAAGTAAAGCGTTGGGGGGCAAAACTGCCCCAAAATCGTTGTTTTTGTGGCACCCCGCCCGGTGCACCCCGCTTCTCCACCGACGCCCTCCAAACCCCTGCCGGGTCTGCCTCCAAGATTTTGCGGACGTGTGTTCCGAAAAGCAGGCGGAGACCTTGCCTATTCATCGTCCCTAGGACTGTCCCATTGACCTGTTGCCTGGCATGAGTCCTTCCCGAGGTAGGGTTTATCCGCTGTCAGTTCCTGAGACCGAAGCCATGTCGACCTATATACAAGAGAATCTCAGGAAGGGCTTTATCCGCTGGTGCCGGATTCTTTTTCATGGAGAAAAAAGATGGCTCTCTACGTCCCTGCATTGACCATCGCGGACTGAATAAAATAACCATGAAGAACCGTTACCCGTTACCCTTCTGATCACGGAGCTCTTCGACCGGCTTTTTGGGGCCTGGATTTTCTCCAGATTGGATCTACGTGGAGCCTATAATCTCATCAACATTCTGCAAGGCAATGAGTGGAAGACGGCCATTTCGCGTATTTGGTCACGCCATTCGGCTTGTACAATGCCCCGGCAGTCTTTCAGGAATTTGTGAATGTGATCTTTCGTGACCTCCTTTATTCCTAGTTTGTAGTGTACCTGGTCGATATTCTGGTCTTCCCCGCCTGACCTAAAGACCCACCGTCCCCATGTGCGCCAGGTCAGAGAGAACCACCTATATGCCAAGTTGGAGAAGTGCCAATTTCATCGGTCCAGCTTGCCCTTCCTCAGGTACATAATCTCTGACAAGGGACTTCAAATTTACCTGGCCAAGCTATCTGCTTTCCTGCAGTGGCCCCGCCCTCTCGGCCTACGAGCCATTCAACGCTTTTTGGGGTTCGCCAACTACTACCACCAGTTCATCCCGCACTTCTCCACGGTGGTAACCCCAATTGTGGCTCTTACTAAGAAGTCGCAACCCAAAGGTTTGGCCACAGGCGGCTGAAGACGCGTTCTCCCGGCTCAAGTCGGCATTTGCATCTGCCCCTATCCTGTCCCGTCCGGAAATTGAGAAGCCTTTTTTCCTGGAGGTAGATGCCTCCTCCATGGGAGCAGGGGCGGTGCTTACTCAGCGAGATCCTAAGGGCAAGACCATCACGTGTGGCTTCTTTTTGAAAACTTTCTCTCCAGCTGAGAAGAATTATATGATTGTAGACCGTGAGCTGCTGGTTATTAAGTTAGGCTTAGAAGAATGGCACCATCTTCTGGAGGGGCTCACCATCCGGTCACTATTTATTCAGACCACAAGAACCTCACGTATCTACAGACAGCCCACCGCCTCAACCCCCGGCAGGCTCACTGGTCCCTCTTCTTCTCGCGATTTAACTTTGTGATCCATTTCTGTCCCGCCGAAAAGAACATCAAAACAGACGCCTGTCCCGTACCTCGGACATTTTTGGTGAGGAATCGTCTCCTTGTCACATCATCCCACTGGATCGTTTAATTCCTGTGGCCCCAGTGGATCTCCGAAGGTCCCCCCTGGCAAGAGTTTCGTGCGACCTGCGCTTCGCAGGAAAATTCTGAAGTGGGGACATTGTTCGCGGGTAGCCAGCCATCCTGGAGTGCGAAAGACAGGACATCTCATAGCCCGCTACTTTTGGTGGTCTGACCTCGTCAAGGATGTCAAGGACTTTGTGGCATCATGTCCTGTTTGTGCCCGCAACAAGACGCCTCACCTTAAGCCTGCGGGTTTGCTTCAACCCTTGCCCATTCCTAATCGCCCATGGTCCCATGTTGCCATGGACTTTATTATAGATCTTCCGTCATCTGCTGGTAACACTGTCATCTGGGTTGTCATGGATCGCTTCTCAAAGATGGCGCACTTCGTACCTCTGCCAGGCCTGCCTTCTGCACCTCCTAGCGAGTATTTTTTTCCTGCATATTTTTCGATTACATGGTCTCCCTCGTCATATTGTTTCTGACCAGGAAGTGCAATTCATTTCAAAATTCTGGCGATCTCTCTGCTTCCAGTTAAAAGTGAATCTTAACTTCTCCTCTGCGTATCATCCTCAGTCTAATGGGCGGGTGGAGAGGGTCAACCAGATCCTGGAGAATTACTTGTGCCATTTCGTCTCCACCCGACAGGATGACTGGTCGAACTTGTTTCCCTGGGCGGAGTTCTCCTATAATTCTTTGGATTCTGCCTCGGCTGGTGCCTCTCCATTTTTTGTGGTGTATGGACTTCATCCCCGCCCTCCCCCGCTGGTGTCTGCCTCGGACGTTCCTGCTGTGTACACCCTGGTTCGCGACTTGAGGGCCATCTGGAGTGACACTCAGCGATCTCTGCAACGGGCCTCTGCCCTAGACTAAACTCTGAGCAGTACAGGAGACCTCCTCCATCTTTTGCCCCCCGGGATAAAGTCTGGTTATCATCCAAGTACGTTTGCCTAAGGATCCCCAGCTACAAGCTAGGCCCCCGGTATCTCGGTCCATTTGTGGTTCTGAAGAGGATCAACACAGTGGCTTACAAGCTCAAGTTACCTCCCTTGATCCGCATCCCGAACTCCTTCCACCTATTCTCTGCTGAAGCCCTTCATCGTGAATAGGTTCTCTCAGAGGGTGGCGCCCCCTTCTCCTGAGGCCGATACTTCCGACATTTTCACCGTGAAAGAAATCTTGGCTATGAAGATGATCAGTGGGAAGCATCATTTTCTCATCGACTGGAAGGGGTTTGGGCCACATTGTGGGAACCGGAGGACAACATTATGGACCGCAGAGATTTCTCCAGGCCAGGAAAAGGGTGAGGCCAAAGGAGGGGGGGTACTGTCACGAGTTGCATCGCAGCCCGCAGTTCGGGCTGCGGGAGCACTTGGTCTCCTTTGTCCCTCCTTGTACCCGTAGCGAGCGGCGCCGCAGTCCGCATGTTGGGCCACGAGCGCAATCGCTCATTTGGGCGCAGTTACTTACCCAGCAATGCTCCTGCTTCCCCACACCTGTCTGACGGCCGGTGCGAGCGGCCCCGCTTCTTAGGGCGCGCGCGCTGGCTCTCACCGATTTAAAAGGCCAGCGCTCAGGTAATTGGCTGATGCCCTGACCCTATATATTGCTCCACCTTCCGGAAGCACTTTGTCAAATCCATAGTGCCCATTCCCTATGCGAGGAATCCTTTTTTGTGTTCCGGTTGCTGTTTCTGTGTACCAGTCCCTCCGGCTTGCGTTCTCCGACCACGATCCTTCGCTGCCTGCCCTGACCTTCTGGCCCGTCCCCGACTACGAGATTGCCTGTCAATTTTGCTCTACGCTGCACCTCAGCTACCACCGCAAGCAAGTCACATCAGGGGTACTGACCTGGCGGAATCCCGCCGCAGCAAGTCCATCCCGCTTTGCGGCGGGCTCTGGGGAAAACCGGGACCCACTTAGACTTTGCTCCCTGGTGTGGCCCGTACCACCGCTTGTGGTGGCCCAGTGGATCCACTACCTTGGTTCGTTACACTTATACTGATATGTAAAGTGCAGATTACAATACTTCTGACAGCAACGAGCAGTGACAACATATAAGCACAACAAACACTGTATAATTTATGGAGGCACAATTCACTCACCTCACGTCAAATGAGTCTTTGAGTCAAGCTGCTTAAAGGACATTTTTAAGAATTTTTGGTTATTTTTTTATTTTCCATATCACTTTCAATATTTTTTAATAATTCTTAAGTCCTGCAGTTTTCACTTTGGCCACTAAGCATAATAATTGTCTGACACTTCCTGTCTGTACAGAAAGATTCTCCGTTGTCTGCTCATTATCAGCACAAAGAGGGTCAAACTGAAAGGAGACACCAGTGTGAATAGATAACACAGGATCCACCAGTCACAAGAGGAGATAGTCACAGTTCACCCTTTCACCTCCCTGCACAGTGATTTTTTTCCCAGGTCACAGAGCATGACTAGAAAACTCTCCTATAGAAGTGAATGGGACTGAATCAGTCCTAAGTCTCCTATGTTGATGAAGCTACTGTTAAAGCATCACTCTGACTGCTGTTAAAGCAGTGCAAACAAGGCATAGTGGCCAAAGTGAAAACTGCAAGACTTAAGAATTATAAAAAAAATGTTGAAAGTGATATGAAAAATAAAAAAAATGGGACTTGAACAATGACTGATTTTTGATGACACAATAAGAATTCTAATTGGTGTCTTCAAGATGCATTGAAGAATCTTTGTTAGGTTACTCAAAATATTATATTCCAAAAAGTAAATAAATCACAATTATACAAACTTATTCAATTTAGAAAAAATTATGTAATGTTTAGTTTTGATGTGTTTGTGTTCTGAATGACTACACCAACTTTGTTGTTTATGAAGAAAAAATGTTATATGTGCATCATTCCAAAGCAATTCGGGCCAAAACCATAAGCTGCTGGCCTGCAATTGGCACCCTACTAGATGAATGAAAAAGACAATTAAATTCCTATCTTGTTCATCTTCCAGCTGTTATGGAAGAAGTCGTTACTTATGTTCCCAAAAAATTTTGGGCCCAAAAAAAAAAAGTAAAACGAGTTACTGGAACCTTTTCATGGCCTGACGTATAGTTAGTCTGGGTCTTTACAAAAAAAAAACAAAGAGCAACGGGGCCCCAATACTAATATCAAATTTTTTGGGTTTTGTTTTGTTTCTTGTATTTGGGGTTGGGAACCAGGGGGAAAAAAAAAATCCCAACCCATTTTTGGACTGTAATTTTTTTTGCGGTTTAAACAGTTGAAAGGGGACCTTTTTGCTAATTTGATTTTTGGGGCCAGAGCAAAAAAGGGTTGGTCCCATAAAAAATTGTGAATAAAAAATATGCCCCTGTCATTAATCCTTAACCCAAACGTTAAAAGTATTTAAATGCCCGGGAAAACCATTTTTTTATTTTTTGCCCCTTGCGTTAAACAGTTATTAACTTTTTTTTTTTTCAATGACGCATTTTTGGATGGGGCCTCGTTTTATTTGGGGAAAGTTGTATTTTTATGGGGGAATATTTTAAAAGTTACTTAAAAAAAATTGAAGTTTTTTTTGTTTTTAAAAAAAAATAATATTTATTATTTTTTTTTTTTTTTACACCTTTGCATTTCAAAATTAATAATTGTTAGATTAATTCAAGGGTTTTTCCCGGTCATGTGGATATAATTTGTTTTAGGTTTTTTTTTTGGTTTGTAATTTATGCACTATTTTTTTTTTATTTTAAATTTTTATTTTTATTTTTTTTTTTTTATTTTTTATTTTTATGTTTCCCCCCCTTTTTTTCTTTTTTTTTTTTTTTTTTTTTTTTTACCCCCTTGAGGGGAACTATTTTCCCTTTTTAAATTTTTTTTTTTACACTTAGAAATGTTTAGCATATTATATATGTTAAAAATTTCAAATTTCTGTGCCCTTTTTGGGAAATGGGCCAGTGATTGGCCCAGACACAGTAGTCCGGTAAATGGTTTTCCATCAAAAAAGGGTTGGGGGCCCATCTAGGCCCCCGGGGCTTACGGGCCCCGGGTTTCCCAAAGTTTTTGTGGGGGGGGGTTTTTGCCTTTCAACCCCGAAAAACCCGGGGAAACCTTTTTGATTGCGCTGCAGAAAGGCACCCCCGCAATCAAAGGGGTTTAAAAGCCCAGGTTTGGGGGGCGGTTTTTTCCCTTTCCCCACCCCGGTGCTCGGGGGTTATGCCCCGGGTCAGTCTGTTGTAAAACCCCCCGGTTTAGCGCAGTTGCGGCCAGGCCCCGCAAAACTGTTGCTGAAACGACCCCAAAAGGCGTGCTGCGGGAACAAAACGCCCCGCCCCCGGTCCGCCGTCAAAAAAACAATGGGCGGTTATTAAGGATTTAAGTCACCGGTTCCCCAAAAGGTTATTCAGTCAAAAAAAAGGGGAAAATGATGGTTTTTGAATTTTATCCTTTATTTTTAAAACCAATAATAAAATCCCTGATCAATTTTTTCTCAGTTTTTTCTATAAAAAATGTCAAAAAAAATTATGAAAGATTATGAAGATATTTCTTATTTGGGTTTTCCCTCCTGAAAAAAGTGCAGGAAACCACATAGTTACATTTAAATTAAAAACCAAAAACCCCCTTTACTATACCCATTGCATATTTTTAAAAGGAGTTTTACCAAAAAAGAAAAAATTGACGGGGGAAAAGTTTAAAATTTAATAAAAAAATTTTTTCGCCATTCATCATCAAAAAAAAATTTCGGGACCATTTTTTTTTAAAGTGTTTCCTTTATTGACCCATTTTTTTACAGCTCGTTCCGGGGGAAATACGCCAAGGGCTAGAGCCCACCTCCGGGCCCCCGCAATGCTAGCCCTCCCTCCCCTCTCAGGAAACTTCTGAGTTTTTAAAAACCCCCAGGGGGCCCCCTTCTACTCCGTCCTCTGTACCCCTTAGAAAATTTGTAAAACCAGTGCAAAAAATTTAAAAAAAAAAAAACTCAATAGGTTGTGCATTGTTAAAGAAAAAAAAAACCACATTTTGGGTTTCCTGCGGGGATCTGATTACCTTGTTTTGTGGGGCAAAAAACTTTACCTTGGCTAATTGTAGAAATAAAGGGTCTTTACTTTAAAAAGCCCCTTCTTTGACAAAGAGGGGAAAAGGCAGGGTTTATCCCCATCTTTTGGGCCCTTTGATATGAAATTTCCAAAAAATCACACCCTCCCCCCTTCTGAGCACCAGGCTGAGAGCTGGAAAACAGGGGGTAGGGAAATGGATTTGGTAAAAACCCTTTTAAACCCCCAGCCAAGGACTTTCTCAGAGGCATACTTATTAGTATGGCTTTATCTTAGACAGCCAACATCTCCTACTTAGGAAAAACCTATGGACTACACTAGCTATCTGTTCTCCATAGTCACTTACTAAGCTGCTGCTGGGTCATTAAAGGGGTTCTGCCACTCGTGGGGAACATGTCCGCCACTCGCAGCGCCGGCTGGAGAGCTGGCAACACTTGCGCAATCACTCTCCATTCTATGGGATTTCAGCTGAGTACAGCTGAGCAGTGCATTTGGCTCTGCTCGGTACTCCCATAGAACAGAATGAAAAGTCGTGCACGACCGACTCTCCAGTCTGCACAGAGAGATTTGGGGAGCCTCTTTACTTGCATTGTATTCTACTTTATTACAGTTTCATGATGAGAAATTAGTCTGAACATGGCCTAATAATTACACCTGTACATACAATATATTATAGAAGATTCCTGCATATCATATTGCACTCAGCAAATAAAAAGCATTGAGAGATATGTGCTTGCCTACCAAACAATCTGCTCACTTAAAGGGGTTGTCTCACTACAAGGTTTGCCCTTCAGATTAACGACCTTTAAAAAATAAGCAAGTTTTCAATATATGTCAATTAAATTACTCCTACCGATTTCTGGATATCCTGTTTTATATTGGCCCCCATCGGCTCCTCAGGTTTCCATAGTCACCGACCTGCCCGTTCTTTCTCATAGGCTGTATTTTCTGCATATCATCACTGCAGGCAGACAAAGCTCCACAACAACATCGCAAGCACAGTGATCCATTATGCTGTCCAGGTCCTGCCTTCTGAATGGAGGACGGGGACAGCATAGTGCATCACTATGTCTGCGATGTGTTTGTGGAGGAGGCAGGACGGGGGCAGTAAGTGTAACATCACAGGCACAGTGAATGTGTGGAGAGGGCAGGATGGGGACAGCATAGTGTAACATCGCAGGCACAGTGAATGTGTTGGAGAGGGGCCAGGACGGGGGGACGTATAGTGTATCAAATCGCAGGCACGTGAATGTGTGGAGAGGGCCAGGATGGGAACAGCATAGTGTAACATCTCAGGCTCAGTGATGTGTGGAGAGGGCAGGACGGACAGCTTAGTGTAACATCAAGGCACAGTGAATGTGTGGAAGGGCGGCGTGGTACAGTAAAGTGTAAATCACAGGAAAGTGAATTTGTGGATGTGTGGGGCCACAGGACGGGGACAGTAAGTTTAACATCTCAGGCACATTGAATATGTGTGGAGGAGGGGCAGGACGGGGACAGCATAGTGTACATTGAGGCACAGAGAATGTGTGGAGAGAGCAGGACGGGGTCAACATTAGTGTATCATTCACAGGCACAGTGAAGTGTGGAGAGGGCAGGAGGGGGACAGCCTAGATGTAACCATCTCAGGGACAGTTGAATGTGTGGAGTGGGCAGACGGGGACTGCATAGTGTAACATCACAGGCACAGTGAATGGTGGAGACGGAAGGAGGGGGTCAGTAGTGTAACATCACAGGCACAGGTGGAATATGTGGAAGAGGGCAGGATGGGGACAGTTATAGCTGTAACATTGCAGGCAAGTGGATTGTGTGGAGTGGCGGATGGGGACAGATTGTGTAACATTGCAGGCACAAGTGAATGTGTGGGAGGGAGGGATGGGACAGCATAGATGTAACATTGAAGCACACGTGATATGTGTGGAGAGGGTAGGGGCAGGATGGGGAACGCATAGGTAAAACATTTGTAGGCACTGATGTGTGGAGGGGCAGGTGGGGACAGCATAGTGTAACATCCGCAGGCTCAGTGAATGTGTGGAGGAGGGCAGGACGGGGACAGTAGAGTAAACATCACATGGCAAGTGAATGTGTGGAGAGGGGCAGGACGGGGACAAGCATAGCGGTAACATCACAGGCACAGTGAATGTAGGGGAGGGCAGGACGGGGGACAGTATAGTGTAACATCGCTGCCACAGTGCATGTGTGGAGAGGGCAGGTTGGGGACAGCTTTAGTTTTGTAACATCGCAAGCCACAGTGATGTGTGGATGAGGGCGGTTGGGGACAGCTAGGTGTAAACATCGCAGGCACTGTGATTGTGTGGCAGAGGGCCAAGGATGGGGACGGCATAGTTGTAAACATCGCAGGACAGTGAATGTGTGGTAGACGGCTGGGCCAGTACAACATCAGTGTAACATTGCAGGCACAGTGAATGTGTGAGAGGGCAGGATGGGGACTGTATATTGTAAATCGAGGTACAGTGAATGGCTGGTGAGGAGCCAGCGATGGGACAGCATAGTGTAACTCGCAGGCACAGTGAATGTGTGGGAGAGCAGGATAGGGACGCATAGTGTACATCTCGGCTCAGTGAATGTGTGGAGAGGGCAGGACGGGACAGCATAGTGTAACATCGCAGGCACAGTGAATGTGTGGTGAGGGCAGGACGGGGACAGCAAAGTGTAATTATTGCCTGGCACGTGAATGTGTTGGAGAGGGCAGGACGGGGGACAGCATAGGTAACATCACAGGCTCAGTTGAATGTGTGGAGAGGGCAGGAGGGGAATTATAGTGTAAATTGCAGGCACAGTGACTGTGTGGTGAGGGAAGGGATAGGGACAGGCATAGTTAAACATCACAGGCACGGTGATGTGTGAGAGAGCAGGACAGGTAAAACATAGTATAACATCACAGGCACGGTGAATGTGTGGAGAGGGCAGGAAGGGGACAGCATAGTGTTTTATACTTCGCAGGCACAGGGACTGTGTGGAGAGGGTTAGGATGGGGACAGCATAGTGTAGACATCGCAGGGCAACAGTGAATGTGTGTGGAGAGGCAGGACGGGGAAGCATAGCTGTAACAACACAGGCACAGAGAATGTGTGTAGAGTGCAGGACCGGGACAGCATAGTATAACATTTCAGGCACAGTGAATGTGTGGAGAGGGCAGGATGGGGACAGCATAGTATAACATCGCAGGTACAGTGAATGTGTGGAGAGGGCAGGACAGGGACAGTATAGTGTAACACCGCAGCCACAGTGAATGTGTGGAGAGGGCAGGACGGGGACAGCATAGTATATCATCGCAGGTACAGTGAATGTGTGGAGGAGGGTAGGATTGGGGACGCATAGTTAATCGCGAGGCACAGTGAATGTGTGGAGAGGGGAGGACGGGACAGCTAGTGTAATCTATCAAGAGGCACCAGTGAATGTGGGAGGAGTGCAGGAGGGACTGCATAGGTGTAACTTGGCAGGTAAAGTGAATGTGTGGAGAGGGGCAGGACAGGGACAGTATAGTGTAACAACATTGATTCCACAGTGAATGTGTGGAGGAGGGCAGGATGGGGACAGCATAGTTGTAACATTCACTGTGCCTGTGAATGTATGGAGAGGGCAGGATGTGGGACAGCATATGTATCATTGCAGGCACAGTGAATGTGTGGAGAGGGCAGGACAGGGACAGTATAGTGTAACATTGCAGCCACAGTGAATGTATGGAGAGGGCAGGATGGGGACAGCATAGTGTAACATTGCAGGCACAGTGAATGTGTGGAGAGGGCAGGACAGGGACACTAAAGTGTAAACATTTGGCAGCCCACAGTGAATTGTAAGGAGAGGGCAGGATGGGGTCATAGTGTAACATTGCAGGCACAGTGAATGTGTGGAGAGGGCAGGACGGGGACAGTATAGTGTAACATCGCAGGCACAGTGAATGTGTGGAGGAGGCAGGACAGGGACAGTATAGTGTAACATTGCAGGCACAGTGAATGTGTGGAGAGGGCAGGAGGGGACAGTATAGTGTAACAACACAGGCACAGGGAAGATGTGGAGAGGGTAGGACGGGACATGTAAGTTGAACAAGCGGCACTGTGAATGTGAGGAGATTGAGGGCAGGATGGGGAAGCATGTGTAACATCCACAGGGCACTAGTGTATGTGTGAGAGGGCAGGGATGGGACAGCATTGTTGTATAATCGCAGCACAGTGAATGTGACGATGAGGTAGGACGGGGACAGTATAGTGTAACATCGCAGGCACAGTGAATGTGTGGAGAGGGCAGGACAGGGACAGTATAGTGTAACATTGCAGCCACAGTGAATGTGTGGAGAGGGCAGGATGGGGACAGCATAGTGTAACATCACAGGCACAGTGAATGTGTGGAGAGGGCAGGACAGGTACAACATAGTGTAACATTGCAGGCACGTGAATGTGTGGAGAGGGCGCAGGATGGGGACAGCATATTGTAACATCACAGGCACAGTGATGTGTGGAGAGGGCAGGACAGCAGGTACAACATAGTGTAACATTGCTTGGCACAGTGAATGTGTGGAAGAGGGCAGGACGGGGACAGCATTGTGTAACATCGCAGCACTGTGAATGTGTGGAGGAGGGCTGGACGGGGACAGCATAGTGTAACATCAAGGCACAGTGAATGTGTGGAGAGGGCAGGACGGGGACAGCATAGGGAACATCCTGGACAAAGTGATAGTGTGGATGAGGCAGGAAGGGGACAAAATAGTGTAACATCACAGCCCACAGTGAATGTGGGAGGGGTTTTTTTAGGACGGAGACAAGCATAGTGTAACATCACAGACACAGTGAATGTGGGGAGAGGACAGGATGGGGACAGCATAGTGTATCATTGCAGGGCCACAGGGACTGCGTGGAGAGGGGCAGGATGGGACAGTATAGTGTAACATCTCAACGGCACAGTGAATATGTGGAGAGGGGTAGGACGGGGACAGGATATTGTAACATTGGCAAGTACAGTGAATGTGTGGAGGGAGGGCAGGACAGGGACAGTTTAGTTGTAACATTGCAGCCACAGTGAATGTGTGGAGAGGCGAGGATGGGGGTCAGCATAGTGTAACATCTGCACAGTGAATGTGTGGAGCTGGCAGGACGGGGACAGCCTGTTGTAACATCACTGCCACAGTGAATTTGTGGAGAGGGCAGGGTGGGGACAATATTGTGTAACATCGCGCCACAGTGAATGTGTGGTGAGGGCAGGTGGGGGACAGCTTAGTGTAACATTGCAGGACAGTGAATGTGTGGAGGAGGGGCAGGAGGGGACAGTATAGTGTAACATCGCAGCACCCAGTGAATATGTGAGAGAGGGGCAGGAGGGGGACAGTATAGTGTAAAACGCAGGCACAGTGAATATGTGGAGAGGGTTAGGACGGGGACAGTATAGTGTAATATCACAGGCACAGTGAATGTGTGGAGATGGGCAGGATGGGGGACAGCTAGTGTACATCGAGCACAGTGAATGTGTGGAGAGTGGTAGGACGGGGGACAGTATAGTTAACATAGCTGGCACAGTGATTGTGAGTGAGGAGGGGAGGACGGGGACAAGCTTATTGTAAGATGGCTGGTACCAGTGAATGTGTGGAAGAGGGCAGGACAGGGACAGTATTATAGTTGTAACATTGCAGCACACAGTTGAATGTGTGGAGAGGTGCAGGAGGGGACCAGGCATAGTGTAACATCACAGCCCAGTGAAATTATTTTGTGGATGAGGGCAGGAGGGGAATGCATAGTGTAACATCGCACAGCACAGTGAATGTTGTGCGAGAGGACAGGAGGGGACAGGTATAGTGTAACATCACAGGACAGGGAATGTGTGTGGAGAGGGAAGGACGGGGAAGCATAGTGTAACATTGCGACGGCACAGTGAAGGTGTGGAGAGGGGCAGGATGGGGACAGCATGTTGTAACAATTGCAGACACAGTGAATGTTTGGAGAGGGCCCAGGTTGGGGGACAGCATAGTAGTTTATTAACATTGCAGGCACAGTGAATGTGTGGAGGTGGGCAGGAACGGGGACGTATGGTGTAAACATCGCAAGGCACATGAATGTTGGAGAGGGCAGGCAGGGACAGTATAGTGTAACATTGCAGGCAAGAGAATGTGTGGAGTGGGCAGGAGGGGACAGTATAGTGTAACATCACAGGACAGTGATATTTGGAGTGGGTTGGACGGGACAGTAAAGTGTAACATCGGCAGGCACAGTGAATGTGAGTGAGAGGGCAGGATGGGGGACAGATAGTGTACTTCACAGGCACAGGAGTGAATGTGTTGAGAGGGGCAGGGATGGGACAGCAAGTGTATACATCGCTGCCACAGTGTATGTGTGAGTGGGTCGGACGGAGGACAGTATAGTGTTAACATCGCAGGCACAGTTATGTGTGGGAGAGGGCTGGACAGGGACAGTATTGTGTAACATTGCGTCAAGTGAATGTGTGGAGAGGGCAAGATGGGGACTGCATAGGTGTAACATCAAAGCCACAGTGATGTGTGGAGAGGGCAGGACAGTGTCAAAACATAGTGTAACATTGCAGGCACAGTGAATGTGTGGAATGGAGGGAGGACGGGACAGCATTGTGCTAACCATCACAGGCACAGTGAATATGTGGAGAGGGCAGGGCAGGTACAACATAGTGTAACATTGCAGCCACAGTGAATGTGTGGAGAGGGCAGGAGGGGACAGCATAGTGTAACACCGCAGCCACAGTGAATGTGTGGAGAGGTAAGGACGGGGACAGCCTAGTGTAACATCGCAGAAACAGTTAATTTGTGGATAGGGCAGGACGGGGTCAGCAAAGTGTAACATCAAGGCACAGTGAATGTGTGGAGGAGCAGGAAGGGGACCAAAGTAGTTGTAACATTCACAGCCACAGTGAAATGTGTGAGGAGGGGGTTAGGACGTAGGACTGCATAGTGTAACATCACAGGCTCAGAGAATGTGTGAGAGGACAGGATTGGGGACAGCATAGAGTAACATTGCAGGGCACAGTGACTGGGGGAGAGGGCAGGAGGGGGACAGTTTAGTGTAACATCGCAGGCACAGTGAATATGTGGAGGGGTAGACGGGGAAGCATAGTGTACATGGCAGTACAGTAATGTTGTGGAGGAGGGCAGGACAGGGACAGTATAGTTGTTACATTGCAGGGCCACAGTGATGTTTGGAGGGGCGGATGGGGGGCTGTGAGGAACTGCAGAGTGTAACATCACAGGCACAGTGAATGTGTGGTTGGAGGGCAGGATGGGGACAGATAGTGTAACATCACAGCCACGGTTGTTGAAATTTGTGGAGAGGGAGGATGGGGACAGCATAGTGTATGTAACATCGCAGCCACAGTGAATGTGTGGTTGAGGCAGGAGGGTGACGAGTTTAGTGTAAATTTTCGCAGGCTCAGTTGAATTTGTGGAGAGGGCAGGAGGGGGACAGTATAGTGTTTACATCGAAGTAACAGTGATTATGTGGAATGAGGGTTGGTGGGGGACTGTATTGTGTAACAGTACAGGCACAGTGAATGTGTGGAGGGGCCCAGGCAGCCAGGAGCGGGACAGCTTTGTGTACAACAGCTGGCCACAGTGAATGTGTGGAGAGGTTTTGGAGGGGACTGTATGTGTAACACGCAGGGGCACAGTGAATGGAGGAGAGGGTAGGAGGAGGACAGCATAGTGTAAGATGGCAGGTACAGTGAATGTGTGGAGAGGGCAGGACAGGGACAGTATAGTGTAACATTGCAGCCACAGTGAATGTGTGGAGAGGGCAGTATGGGGACAGCAGAGTGAAACATCACCGCCACAGTGAATTTGTGGAGGTGAGGCAGGAGGGGAAAGCATTAGTTTGTTAACATCGCAGCACAGTGAGTGTGTGGGAGGAGGACAGGAGGGGACAGTATAGTTGTAACATCACAGGCACAGGGAATGTGTTGGAAGGAGGTGGGACGGGGACAGTATAGTGTAAACATTGCCAGCCAACAGGAATGTGTGGAGGAGGGCAGGTTGGGGACGCATAGTGTAACATTAACAGGCCACAGTGAATGTGTGGAGAGGGCAGGATGGGGGACAGCATTAGATGTAACATCGCAGGACACAGTGTTTGTGTGGAGAGGGCAGGACAGGGACTGTATAGTGTTTCTGTAACATGGCCAGCCCACAGTGAATGTGTGGAGAGGTAGGATGTGGACATTATAGTGTAACATCGCAGGCATGTGAAGTGAGGAGAGGGTAGGAATAGGGGACAGCATAGTGTAACATGGAAGGTACAGTGAATGTTTGAGAGGGAGTCAGGGACAGTTAGTTGTAACTTTGCAGCCAAGTGAATGTGTGAGAGGGCAGGATGGGACAGATAGTTGAAACATCACAGCACAGGAATGTGTGGTGAGGGAGGATGGGGACAGCATAGGAGTTACTTCACTGCCACAGTGATTGTGTGGAAGAGGGGCAGGATCGGGACAGTAAGTGTAACATCACAGCCACTGGTGAATGTGTGGAGAGGGACAGGATGGGGAACTGCATAGTATGTAAACAATCGAGGAACAGTGAATGTGTGGAGAGGCCAGGGAGGGGACAGCATAGTGTAACATCAAAGGGCAAAGTTTGGAATGTGTGGAGAGGGCTGGAGGGGACAGCTATAGGGTAACATCACTGGCACAGTGAATGTGTGGAGAGGGCAGGAGGGGACAGCATAGTGTAAACATCGCAGCCAAATGAATGTTCGGTGGGAGAGGGGTCAGGATGGGGCAGCATAGTGTAACTCACAGGTACAGTGGAATGTGTGGAGTTGGCAGGCGGGGGACAGCATATGTGTAACATCGCAGGCTCAGTGAATGTTGTGGAGATGGCCAGGCTGGGCAGCATAGTGTAACAATCCAGGTACAGTGAATGTGTGGAGAGGGCCAAGGACGGGGACAGCACAGTGTAACATCACAGGCTCAGTGAATGTGTGGAGAGGGCAGGATGGGGACAGCATAGTGTAACATTGCAGGCACAGTGAATGTGTGGAGAGGGCAGGACGGGGACAGTAAGGGCATGTCCCCACGGCACAGGTTTTCGGACGTTTTTTCAGGCCGTTTGCGGTTTTGCAGACCGCATGGAAAAACGGCCAATAATGAGCACAATGTGCACGGGTTTTCCGTCCGGCGGTTTTTCCGCCCGCGGTCCGCCCGCAAAACATTCTACAAGCACAATCTTCCGTCCGGTCTTCGCGGACAAAAGCCGTCCCGCCTGCGGCCATGGGGACGGCCGCAAAACAGGACAAATACTTTGTATTTGTCATCTGCCATGGGAACGCACCCTAAGTGTATCACTGTGCCTACAATGTATCTGTGGAAAAAGCAGGCACACACAGGGATAACCCTGGCAGCAGGGAGCACCCGCTATTACCATACCTCCCAACTTTTAGAGATTGCAAAGATGGACACATCAGGTCACACCTCTAACCACGGCCAAACCCATGATGTCACACCAAGACACGCCTCTAACCACGCCCAAATACATACATGCCAGATTTTTAGATGGCCAAAAAGGGAGACATTTTCAGGATTGCATTGTATCCAATGATGAAATATTAAGTAAGTTGTTATGTAATATGCAGCAAGGAAGCAATCAGATACTTTTTTAAAGCAAGATAATCAGTTTATTGATGCAAATCTATTTCCCAAATTAAAAAGAGGGACATTTATAGAGCTAAGAGGGACAGAGGGACCAGGGTTAAAAATAGGGACTGTCCCTCCAAAATAGGGACATTTGGGAGGTATGTATTACTGATAACCCTCTGCTGGATTGAAGGGACTGCAGTCGGGTGAGATTCCTCCCCATTAAGGCTGCTTCTATTCTGCTAGATTGTTTGATTAGCTGCTTCAGGACGGGCACTGTGAAGTTTCTGACCATTCCTGTTTCATCCACTGTAGTTAGTAGATGAGTTAAAACTTTGAGTCAGAGAGGCATGGGGCAGAAAACTTATCTATACAAACATAATTAACGGTGTTTGTGTAGACTAGAGATGTTATCACTGCTAATACTAAGGGCCACATGTATTAAAACTATCTAGGTCTAAAATTCACTTTGCTGCTCATAGCAACCAATCAGTGTGCCCCTCTTATTTCATATGGCTCTAAAAACAATAAAAGGGCGATCTGTTTTGGTTTTCTAGGGGGCAGAAAAAGGAATTTTGGACCTAACAGTTTTATCATGTGGCCCAAGTGGGGGCTGGCCTTCGGGAGTGAGCCGACTAGTGAGAGGATGATAACGAAACGGGTGCAGGGGGGGGGGGAGAAAGGCAACAAGATGCCCCTGAATTCAAAAACCCGTGGAGAAAGAACACGAGGTGGTTTTGTAATGAGACAACCCCTTTAACAGCTAAATTAATTCATGTGGGAAATTTATTTCCACAATGATGAAAACATTTTTAAATTGTAAAAAACAAACAAACGCAGTATTAATTTTTCAATTACTCAATCCAAAAGCTTAAAATTTGAAAGACAAGACCTGATCCAATCCTTGGGGCTTAGCAAAGCTGTTTACAAAGAAAGACTTTTAGGGCTTGTCCCCACAGAACAGGTTTTCAGTCGGTTTTACAGATGGTTTTCGGATTTGAAAACCATTTTAAAAGCAGCTGTAACCTTTAACTGATTTAATAAAAATCCGTCCCGCAGTCTACTTTTTTTTACACCGCCGGCTAAAAAAAAAACTTAGAAATGTTCTTTCTTCCGTGGTTTTTGGGCAGAACATGAAATGTGGTTTTGGAAGGGACCCCCTTGAACCCGCAAACTTGGGACAAAGCCGCCCCCCAGCGTCCCAAAAAAAAAGACAAAATACCAGTCGTAAAATCCGACCAAATTTTTTTTGGCCCTTTCTGTGCGAACCACCCAAGGGATATGGTAGTTTTGCCCCAAAAAATTTTTTTGTGACTGTAAATATTCCACACAAATGGGATTGTTTCTAAATGATGGCTTTTTCTAAAACGATTTAAAGGGCGCCCCCTAAAAAAGAAAACCTTGCCATTGTGATGTTGCCGAAAATAGAACAAACTACAGGGCTAAATGATTCAGCAGTTTCCAAAGAAAAACCAGAGTGGGGTATTAAAGGATCTTTAAAAAAATGTAAGGCAGAGAGCACATACTGTACGAGTGATTGTATAGGTGTTGGACCTTCTCAGTAATCAATAGGGGATTCGTACATGACTTTCCTGGACCCCGTCCCTCTTCTTTTCCACCCTTTTTCCCTCAAAGGGGCGTGAGTTAATTTTTTGATACATCTTGTTGATTTTTCCTTAGATGTTCCGTTTGTTGTTATCAACTGCAATTTTTCCCTGATGAACCCCCGTACTAGGGGGGAAAAACCCTTGGAAATTGGGTATTTAAACTTATGATCATCTTCCTTGACGCATCACAAATTTAATTTTTTTTGAACTCAAACGTTTTTTCTGTTGTAGTTATTTTTTCACAGCCTTTTTTGTTTGTGCCTCCATTTGTGGTTTTTTAGTGTTTTTTTTTTTTTTCATTTAGAAGGTAGGGGGCAGGGTTAGTTTTTGGTTCCAGTTGGGGGGGCCCCTTATTTTTGGGGGATTTCCCCATTTTTTGAGGCAGACAGGTCTTTGATGGGGATATTTGAGGGGGGCTTTTGTTTTTTTTCTCATTCTATTTATTTTTATTAAAAGTTTATTTTTATACTTTTCTAGGGGTTATACCTGATTTTTTGGTTTAAATTGTTTGGTATACCCAGAAAATTATTTCATTTTTCAAGGGTTTTCTCACCCATAATGTGCTTAAGAAGAGTACAGGGAGGTTTGTTTCTATGTGAAAAGGAAATATTTTGAGCTAAAACTGCAGACTGGAAAAATAAATTTCATTTTCACAGCATAACGCAAAAAAAAATTGTGAAGCACTTGTGTGATCAATATACTCACTGAACTTCTTGATATATTTTTAAGGGTGTTATTTTCCAAATGAGGACTTTTTAGGGGTATTTATCAAGTTGTAGCACCTTAGGGTGTCTGCAAACTTTTAATGGTACCTAAAATATAGCCTAATAAAAATGAGACCACAAAATCCAGTATGTTTTTTTCCTGCTATTCAGGCTTGTGGGGAATCAAAAGGGGGATTAGGCCACATTGGGATTTCCCCAACAAAGGGAAATTGGGGGAAAACAGTACAGATTGCTTTTTTTGGAACATCACGTATTTTCCAATGAATAAAGGATAAAAATTTTTTAAACTGCAAAAAAGCCATTTTTAAATACACCACCTTTTCTTTAAATTTCGTTAAAAAATTTTAGAGACTCATAAAATTTAAAGCTGATTTGAATACTTTTAAAAAGGCAGTTTCCAAAAGGAGTAGTTTATGGAAGTTTCTAACATGCAGGCTCCTCAAAGACACATCAAAACTGAAGTGATACCTAAAAAAATCAATGTTGCAAATTTTTTTAAAAAAGTGAAAAAATTTCTACAAAAAGTTTCAAAACCCCCCAAAAATCAAAAAAAAAATAAAAAACTTAAGAAAAATGCCCAAAGTACATTTGACAATTTAGAGCTAGTTATAAACTATCTTGTGTGATATAATAATGTCTTACACACAGAAATTCTTGAAGTTTGAAAATGGCAATTATTTAAAAATGTTCACAATATTTTTATATTTTTCACAAATAAACAAGGATTGTATGGAACAAAATTTATTAGTAACTTAAATCACAATGTGTCAGAAGAAAACATTCTCTAAATCACATGGATAGATAAAAGTATCAAAAAGTAATTTCTATATAAAGTGACACGTCAGATTTCAAAAATGGGGTTCTGCCACAGAGGTCAAAACTGGCTACAGCAGTAAGGGTTTAAAGTGTTGTGATTTGAGAGGGTGTGGAATTGGATATAGGGTGTGATGGAAAGTTCAGAGTTGAGAAAAGACCTGAAGAACTTGGCAGGATGTGGGGCTAAAATTGCATGGGACTGTCCATAGACCCCCCGGGAGATGCCCTCAAACCATTAGGGATTGTCCTTGACCACTCGCAAATGCCGCCAAATCAGATGGTACCACTCATTTTAGTGCAGAATTTGCACAAGCCTGCCAATCATTTGTCGGGTCACAAGCGGACCATGGGTCATATGCCGTGCAGGCTTGTTCTAGCATAACCCCTATACAGCATTCTTTCTGACTAGTAGTCATGGTAGTACCACCGCACAACAAAGTTTGGGTTGGTTAGTAGGTGGCCGAATGACAATAGATTTATTGTGTGTGCATGGTTTTCCTATGGATAGTACAGATTCATTCGACACTCGAAAACTTACAGATAGGTTAATTGGCTTCTTATTATGTTGGCCCTAGTGTGAATCAAATATAGGGAAATTAGATTCAGGGCCACAATGGTGATAGGGATTTATGTGAATGATAGCAATCTACAGTATGTACAGTCCTGCAGAAAATATAGGTGCTATAATAACTATAAGGTAAATAAAAACTTCACCTGTAAATCTGTGTACTAGCAGTTTATAGAAGAGTGGAGAGTCACAGCTGACTTTTCTATTCCTTTCAAACATTTTCCTTTATGTAACATAAAGTTGAATGCTTTATTGTTGAAGTTATTACAATGCATATCAAAACACAATGGATTATGCCTAGAGCTTCTACACAATAATTATAGCTCAGAACAAATTGAATTGCCTCACACGCACTGGAAAAATGAAATAGTGTTGTATATGCCAATATAGTTTTTGATCTAAAAGTGGATGACACTCAATGGCTTCACAATGAAACACAGCACTGCTTTTGCTCTTATAGATTATGAGTAAAGTCTCAGATTATCTTTTCTTCCCATTGCAATTATTTTCAGAGAAACAGATAACATACTGGGATAATGGGAACACAAAATGTTAATGTCAAATTCCTTGTTAGATGATTATCTTGTTAATATCTTACAGAAATACAATGGATTACAAGACTGGCTATAATTATCTAAAATTGTATTACAATCACTTGCCAGCCTTCTTCTGAAGACATAAAAGTTTTATGAACTAAGAATTTGTCTGACAAAATAATCAAGTAAATGTGAAAAGTCACAAATGTGAATTTCAAATATTCACAAAAAAAAATAAAAAAAAATCTTTTAAAGGGGTTGTCTCACAATTGTTTCATTTTTACCACAGTCCTTTTTTTCTTGGTTTCATTTTTGAATCCGGGGATGGCGTAAAACCGGGTCTAGCTATAGCGACCAGCACGGGCCCTATCGGGAGAGATCAAACAGGTCTGTGCTTATGACCATAGGGGCTGATGCAGCCCATATAAAGGGGGAAATCCAGAAAAAGGGAGGACACTGTTTAAAGGGCACATATTGCAAAATATGTTTTGCAACTTTAAAAATAAAAAAACGCAATCCTTTAGTGCACAACCCTTAATTTAAAATTTCCCGCAATAAATCTGTAATAAATTAAAAACCAAAATTTACCAAAAAAAAGGGTAGCATGGCCTGTGGGGATTACCCAGCATAAAATCTTCAGCATATCCATTCTGTGTAGAGCAGTATTAGCAAAAATAAATAGCTCAGGCGCCATGGTGAAGGTGAGGTTAATATTACCACAAATATAGTGGAGATGAGGATTAAAACATATAAATGTATTTATTAAAACGACGGCATAAGACAACGCGTTTCTAACTGCAAACCAGTGCTTCCTCAGGTCAGTACAAAACAGGGTCACAATTAGATTTAAATACCGTCAGGTACTCAGTAACTGGTGTGTCCGAGCCGACCTCAGAACGTCGCTTGATCTGCCACTCAGGTGGCGTAACAGCAGGAGTCTCTACCGACGTGCCACCGAAAACCTTGTTTCGGTGGGGGAAGGCAACATATTGGCGTCAGTAACCATATGTACTGACAATGTGAAACTAGATGCTGCTATGCGCTTTTTTTGAATGGTTTGCTTTCCCGGGAAGGTCACGCGTTGGGTGGGAGGACCGTCCCCACGTTCCAGCCATGTTCGGTTCCAGGATTTACCAGGCCAATAAAAAAGCCTTTCTCTCTATGTGATCAGGGGCGTGGCCCTCTACCTGTGAAGTGGGAGCAGCAAGCTGGAGAGAGACTCTGCTCCCCGGAGCGGCTTGATAGGAAGCCAGAACCAGAGATACTGGTAGTGTTTGGTGTGGTGCTTGGCAATAGGCTTTGACCCACACGTTAGGAAGGGACACAATTGATGTATAGCTAGTGGCTGGGACGGCCGAGGATTTTGTTTGTCGTTTGATATCTGTACTGACCTGGCCCTGCAGAAAAATAAAGCTGCTGAGGCCAGATTTAAAGAAGCCTGGTGTCGGTGTGCCATCCGTTAATAAAAGACGCGATCCAGTGAGCAAAGTACCCCCCCAAGACTGTCCAAGATGGCGGCTGGACGAGTGTGAGTCTTACACTGGCTATCGATATGTCAGCAGGTTGAAGGTTATAATAAAATACATTTCAAATGTATAAGGACCATCAATAAAGATATAAAATAATGAAAAGTGTACAAGAAATAATAAAATATATAGACATGAATTAACTAATTAATTCCACAGATTTAGACCAAAGGGTTTCACACATTTTAACTTCTACATCCAGTACATTTTCCACGATCTTAGTAAAATCCTGAATAATGTTAAGGTTTTCCCCCAGACAGATACCTATAGCGGCGGATTTTTGATATATTTAATATCACTATCGTATGCTTCAGCACCTTGTCAAGGGACTCTTTGACTGTTATATAGGTTGTACTACACAGGCATTATAAGCAGTCACCGTGTCTGCATTAATAAAGGTGATAACAGTCAAAGTGTCTCTCGACACTGTGCTAAAGCACACAATAGGGATATAAGATCTATCAGAATCATCCCTATAAATCAGGTTGTGCTGGTTTACAGTGAAAAAATGTGTCATCCTGTATCCTCTTTTTAATGCTTTAATAAGTTTATATGTTTTAATCCTCATCTCCACTATATTTATGGTTATATTAACCTCACCTTCACCATAGCGCCTCAGCGATCTATTTTTTGCTAATACTGCTGTTCGTTCCTGCCTCTTGGTTCGGTGTCAAGCTAACGTCTTCTGGTGAGAGGTGAAAATGCTAATGAGTGTTGTGCCTCTATTATTGCACAACCCAACAAAGTGAGTGTAATATCTCACCTTTTTATTACATTTTCATATTGTTTTATTATCCAAGCAATTTCACACTACGTAAGCGCTGCCATCCCTTGTTTCTTTTTCATCCTAATAGGACTCACAATCTGGGTTTCCTAGGTCAGACTTATTTAAAGTACATCTAATTTCATAAACATAAAATTAATCTGTCAGGGACCATCAGGGACAACACACACACAGACCAAGTGGGCCCTGACTCGATGGCCCAGCCCCTGTCCTGCCATTTGGGGAACCCGAACCCTTAACAGGCCGCCCCAACCAGAAGACTGATAACTGCACTGATATAATGTACACAGACGAGGACAAACAGACACCAAACAAGCAGAGTAAGTCAGCGCTCCCCATCAGCCAACAGTTCGGGCAACGAGGTACAGAGGCGAAGACAAGAGGTAACCTGGGCAGTCCAAAGTCGGCAACAGCACGGGCACCGTGGTACATGAGACTGAACAGAGGGGGAAACCGGGTCAAAGCCAAAGGTCAGGATAGACACAGAACAAAAGAAGCAAGATACGGCGAACTGACACAGGGAAAATACCTAGTAGCAGGCAAAGATATAAGGAAGATGGTGGCTATAAATAAGGGAAGGGGAGAACGAGAGCAGAGGTGAAAGGAAGCAGGTACTGTCAATCACAGAGAGTGAGGATTAACCAAGATGCTGGAAAGATCCCTGGCCCACTGGCTTGGGCCAGAATTCAATTATAGTCCCAGAAGGAAGGACAGTGTTTCACTCCCAATAAAAAGTAAGGCCGCAGTAATGTCCGCAGCGGCCTTCCGCCGACGACCAGAGCCAGATGACACGAACGTGACAGTACCCCCCACCCCCCCCTTCCTATGAAGTGGCCACCGGACCCTCCTTAGGTCCCCCTGTTTTGGAGGGTTAGCGTGGTGGAACTTTTCCAACAAGTCAGGGGCGTGCAAGTCCCTAGCTGTCACCCACACTTCCCGCTCCTCTGGACCAAACCCTTTTCCAGTGAACTAGTTATTGGAGAGCGTTCTGGACTCGCGGGAGTCAATTATACGCTCTATATTCGTATTCTAACTCCCCTTGTATAACCACAGGCGAGGAGGTTGACGACCTAATCAATGCAGGATGTACCTTTAAGTAATGACTTGTGAAACACAGGATAAATCGAGGGAACTCGAAGGCCTAAGTCCTAAAAGATACCGGGTTAACAATTTCAGGATAACAAAGGGACCAATCAACCGAGGAGCGCGAACTTAGTAGACGGGACCCCGAAGGCGGAGATTTTTGTCGAAGCACACCTTGTCACCGACAGCAATATTCAGGTCCGGGTCGACGTTTTCTAATATGCATATTTAATTTTGTTGTTGTTGGGCTTTTTCTAGAGTACGCCACGCGACTCCCTAGCCCAGACTGTGCAACAGTCCTTGAATTGCGGTTTTTATGGAAGGAGAACTTAGATTCGCAACCTGAGCGGCGGAGTATCTGGGGTGAAAGCCGTAATAACAGTAAAACGGTAGAAAATCGGGTTGAGAATTCTCGTGATTGTAAAGCAAACCTCGGCCAAAGCAAAAACTCACTCCACTTCCTCCTACACTCCCAAACCTCACACAAAGATATAGTTCAAGTGACTGATTAAGTCTTACAGTCTGCCCATTAGTCCACGGGAGGAAGCAGAGGAGAAGGACAAGAGAAGGCCTACATTTACCACACAACACCCTACCAGAACCTGACACAAACTGTACCCCTCTATCATACACCCAACCTGGAGCGTAATACCATAAGTCTCATCTATTACGAAACCCAAAATCGGCGAGGGTTTTGCCAATGGTAATATCTTTAGTAGCAATAAGATGACCAAAATAGAGAATCGGTCCACTCACCACCGCAAATTACCGACTTACCCTTTAGAAAGTGGGACAGGTCGGAAATAAACTCCAAAGATATGTTGTACCTGGGCCTAGTGGGCAACGGCAAGGGTGTCAATAATCCTTCAGAAGTGCCGGGGTACCTTATATCCCTGGCACAAGTCTCACAAGCAGTAACAACTTCCTGACATCACGCTGCCGACGCGGGCCACCAATAGGTACGAGACAGAAGGGTAACCGGTGCCCGCGATGCCAGGATGCCCGCGACAGAGCTGCGGATTGGACCCTCCCTCCAAATTTTCAAACGAGATACATGGAACAAAGAGTTTTTCCGGGGGGGGGAACTGGGAGGGCCAAGCCTTTAGAGTTCTCAATCGTGGAACTAAGTCAGTGGTAAGGGTAGCGACAACCACCTTCGCCCGGAGACGAGGATATTTTCGGGTTCCTCCTCCTACTCCCAGATGTCATTTATACCAAAGCTTCGGACAAGGCGTCAGCCATTACATTTTTTAGCCCCAAGGACGATAGGTCATCTTACAAAATTTGAACCTAGTAAAAAACAGAGCCCAACGAGCTTGGCGGGGGTTTAAAAAAAACCGTTTAGCATATCAAGATACAACCAACAAATTTGTATGGTCTGTAAGAACAGTCACCCGATGTCTGGTCCCCCTCCAGAAGGTGCCTTCCACTCTTCAAAAGCCCATTTATGGCTAGCAGTCCCGGTTACCAATATCGTAGTTAGACTCCGCGGTGGATAACTTCTGTAGAAGAAGGGCAAATGGGCCGAAGATTAGTAATAAGGTTCAATTCCCCTTGACAGGACGGCACCCACCCCCCCTGTTCAGATGCGTTCCCACCTCTACGACAAAATGTTGTTTCAGATCTGGGTGGACCAAGACAGGGCAGAAGTGAAAATATTTTTCAAGTAGAGAATGCTGTCGCCGTCAGGTGTCCCAGGAGGTGGGGTCCGCCCCTTCTTAGTAAGTGTCCGTGACGGGTGTTTAACAATCAAGGAGACAAATTTCTTGATAAATTTGCATATAATTAGCAAACCTAAAATCGTTGGATTCTCCTTCAAGGTAGTAGGTCTCACCCCCTGTGTGATGGCCGAAACCTTTGTGGGTCCATACTTAAAGCACTAGGACTAAGTAGTACCCCCAAGAACCCAGATCTCCTGGACTCCGAACAGACATTTAGACTGTTTAGGCGCATAATTGATTCTGACGTAACCTGGAGATGACTCCCTTACATGATTCGATGAGATCATAATCCGGGGAAAAGATGAGGATTCATTCTAAGAATACAATAACAAAACGACCCAGAAGGTCTCTAAAGATTTCGTTAACAATCGTGGAAGACGGCTGGGGGCATTACAGAAACAAACGGCATGACTAGTATTCGAAGTGCCCCTCAGGAGTATTAAAGGCCGTTCTTCCATTCGTCCCCTTCCTGATCCCGTTAGGGTTGTTATGCGCCCACGGAGATCAATTTTGGAAAACCATCGGCACCGACCTCCTGGCTAAAAAGATCCGGGATCAGGGAATGGATGCTGTCTTTTATAGTTATCTTATTTGACTCCCTGTATGTAATACAGGGACAGAGGCCTCCATCTTTTTTTTTCGACAAAGAAAAAACCAGCACCCACGCGCGAGGATGGATGTCGTGATGTACCATTATTTCCAGGCATTCTTGATATTTTGACCATAGATTCCCGTCTCCGGTATATATTTTAAAAAAGACCCTTAGGCAGCTTGGCCCCCGAACCATGTCTATACGCAATCATATCGATCCGGTGCGGCGGAGGGTGTCCGCAACGGACTCATCAAAGACATCTTCAAAATCAAGACGTAAATCGCGCATAGTAATAAACACATTTATAGAACACACCAAGACTGTACAGTCTTCAAATGAGGACCACATGACTCCCCCCAATTTAAACCAACTCCACAGTCCACCAGTCAAGCACAGGATTATGAAGCGTAAACCATGGTAAGCCCAAAATAATAACAGTAGTAAGTCTCTCCATTACAAAAAAAAACAATTGTTCGCGGAATGCAGCACCCAACATACAACGTAATTTCAGTGTGCGGTATGTTTTTTTCCTATTCTTCCCTCCATTAAGGGGTATAGTCCACACCTGAACCGTAAAAGGAGAACATAACGGGATTAGTTCTACCCAAAGGCTTTGGCCACAACCAATGCTAATGAAACTAACAGCTGCTCCTGAATCGATCATAGTTTTACACTACAAAACTCTTGGCCCCGGAAATTAAGTTACCGGCAAAGAAATCCTTGTTATCACCCAATAAGGGGTACCTGTTACGCCTGAGGTATCCTTCTTGCTGTCCTTCAGGTCCGTTTGCCGATCTCTCCCACGGTGACATAGGCCGGTCGGCAGCTCCTCAGGACAGGCCGGACTCCCCACAGTATAAACACAACGGCATTGTCCGCTTCGAAGTTACCTCCTGATAGAGCCGCCGACAACGCCGGAGCCCAACACCATGGGTACCCCTTCCGAGCCCGCAGCCGAATGGTGAAAAAGAGTGGAAGAGGAGTTTAGCAGACAAAGTGGTAGAAAGTATAAACAGGGGGAGATTCGATCTAAACTTTCCTGACAATCCCCCCATCTTTCCCTTTGCGTCTTTCCTCACCTTCTGTCGATAGAAACAGCTAAGGGTCATAAATCCCCTAAGGTCTCTGGAGGAGATGACTGACCATCGCATCCTTCACATAGCTTCAGACATCCCCTGTCTGAAGAGGGTCTTCAGAGTGTATCAGGCCCACGCACCCAAGTTGCCGAGCTCCAATGGCGGAATTCAGAGCAAGTACTCCTCACAGTGCGATGACCAGCTGGATGGATAAAATGAGTTTCTTCTGGCCAACGCTGCCCGTTAGGGTTCCTCATAAATATGGCCCAATGTAAAACAGAAATTTGTCCACCCGATCTCCACTCAGCGGGCCTCAGGAGGCAGTCTCATGCCCAATCCTGATGTGGACCCTGGAGGATTGGACACCCGCCATGGCAAACTTTCTCAGCCTCTGAGGTACAAATGGTTGAAACCGAAAAAATAGGCGACAGGAGCCCTGAAGGAGCGAAACTTAATCAAGGGTTACCCTCGAAACAGTCAGAATCGCAAAGTTGGTTTGTGCTGTACACTTTCCCACAAACCCGGGAGAGGGCAACGATACTAACGGGACGACTTGGATCAGGAGGCGGAGTAGACATGGCATCCTCCTTGAGCAGTGAATCTGGGACATAATGCCCGCCCATGGCGCCTGGGAATAGCGTTGTTAACCTCGTCCAGAGTCGAGACCGACAGATCGGTACTCATCACTGATCCGCAGGTGAGAAGGTTTTGAGTATGGGGCCTGCTATAATGTCATGGACCATCCGGGACACACACACCAGAAAGTGGCCTGACTCTGATCCCAGCCCATTCCCTGTGGCCTTTTGGGAACCCGACTCCTTAACAGAGGCAGGCCCCAACCCAAGACTTGATAACGGCACTGATATAAGTGTGACCCTACAGGAACAAACAGACACCAAACAAGAAGTAGTTCAGGCGTTCCACCGTCAGCAACAGTTCGGGCAACGAGGTATCAGAGCGTAAGACAAGAGGTAAACCCGGGGGCAGTCCAAAGTCGGCAAACAGCACGGTGCAAACTGTGGTACAGAGACTGAGACAGAGGGGGACACCGAGGGTCCAAAGCCAAAGGCAGGGAGAGCACAGAACAAAGAAGCAAATACGCGAACTACAGGAAAAAACCTATAGCAGCAAAGAATAGAAGGAAGTGTGAGGCTAAAAAAGGGAATGGGAGGAAACGAGAGCAAGGTGATAGGAACAGAACTGTCAAGCACAAAGTGAGATTAACCCAGAGAGTGAGCTGGAAAGATCCTGGCCACGGTCGTTGGCCAGAATTCAATTAGATCCCAGAAGGAAGACAGTGTTTCACACAAGAAAATGTAAGGCCCAGTTTATGTGTCGCAGCGGCCCTTCCCGACGACCAGAGCCAGATGACACGAACGTGACATAATCTTTAATAAACCTTTGCACAACATCTAAGTATCTAGAGAAAATCCCAGAAAACATGGTGTCCATTTTCTAGATAGACAATCCCTGCATTTGACTTAATAGGAATTTTCTTGTTGGCTGTTTCACAAAGCCTACTCTTCAAAACCAGTTTCAGGTTCCCACTTCCTGTTCAAGCTGTGGGTGGTTCTATAGCAGTGACTGACATGTCTGCTCTGCTATTCCTGAATGAACCTGTTAGAGGGATGCTGATGATGGAGGGCAACAGCATGGCAAAAGGCTGCAGAGCTACAGAGCTCTAAATGGTAAAAGCTTGCCAATAGGAAATATAAAAAAGCTCCAAGCCTGTGGTCAAGAATCCTCCAGCACTCTATAGTTAATCTGTTTCCTTGCAAGTTTTTTGATTGACAGCCTTGTATTCCAACCCGGTCTTTTGTTACTTCCACCTATAAACTTTTTCCTTTCTTCTCTGGTCAGTTATATAAGGGCTATTGTGCCACTTCCCTTTGCTTTATCGGTTCCTTTAGTGCCTGTAGCTAGCCTTTATTCTTCTTTGCTTATTCCTGTTACCTAACTTTGGCTTTGTTACCGACTATACCTCTGCCTTGTGATTCTGTACTGCTTCTCCCGACTGTTACTGACCTGGCTAATTTGACCCTCTTTGATTGTGTTCATTGTTGGCCTGTCTGCGTCTCGTGTATTCGCAGTCTTCGGTAGGGGCCAACCTGTTAAGGAGTCAGGCTCCCCCAAAAGGCAGGGACACTGGTTGGGAACAGCATCAGGGCCTCATTCTGTCGGTGTCGACTCATACGAACCTGACCACTTCCTCACACTTTGCCTACATGTTTAAAGCTAATCATTGTGGTGGGAATACCCTTTTAAGTTTTTACTTCCACTAAATCTCTATGTTATGATATGATCTATAATTTCATGATTTATTGTTTTTCATTTGTATATTCTACCATTTTTATCCTGCTTAAAAACCAGGGCAGAAGTGTAAAAATGTGAACTGTTAAAATTTACAAGACTTTTATTGTCCTTTACTATCATCTGTGGTCTCTGCTGTGTACCAGGGTACTACAAAGATTGCACAACCTTTAAACAGAAAGTAATAAATTTTAATCAAAAGACAAATAGGTTAGTTATTATAGTAACAGTCATCTAAATTGTTGCCCCCTGTATGCCATTCTTTATTCGTTGTGGATGCAGAACTAAGTCACAATTTTTACAAACCAGGTGCCTCCAGAAACATGTGAACATAGACCAAAGGAATCATATGGCCTCAGCCTGGAAATTTAAACCCCCTAAAACCCGCCCCTGACGTATGGGTATGTCATGGTGGTGTTAAGGAGATGTGTAAGAGGATCGCAGCGCGATCCTGTTACACAGCCGCCGAGTGTTAGCGGCTAATTGCAGCTAACACCCAGCGCTTACAGCGCGGGGGCGGCGCCGCCCGGCCGTCCTGTTTAACCCTTTAGATGCCGTGGCCACGGCATCTAAATGAATGAAAAACGGTGTGGCGCGCCGTTCTTCAGTCCGATCGGGACATCAGCGATAAGATTGCTAACATGGCAGCAGGGAGCCTTGTGAAGGCAATCACAATGAACACAATCAAAGAGGGTCCAACTAGCCAGGTCAGTAACAGTTGGGAGAAGCAGTACAGAATCACAAGGCAGAGGGATAGTCGTTAACAAAGCCAAAGTCAGGTAACAGGAATAAGCAAAGAAGAATAAAGTCTAGCTACAGGCACTAAGTCAGATCTATAAAAATATAACATCATTGATCCCGTACGCCGAACACCGTAGAAGAAAAAGAATTCCAAACGCCAAACGTGCATTTTTGGTCCTTTTCATGTCCTATAAAAATTGGAATAAAAGTGATCAAAAAAGTTGCATGCATTCCAAACTGCTCGCAATAAAAAGTAAATTTCAGCCTGCAAAAACTGCTTCCTCACTGACATCCGTGGGTGTTAGTACAAAAAAGTTATTGGTTGCAAAAAAATGGCGCCGTGGGGCAAATTTCAAATATATACATTTTTTGGAATTTTTTTATGCCACCGATAACATAACGGAAACCCTACAAGTTTGTATTGCCGAGATGCTTATCAACCTGTACATACAGATAACACATCATTTTTACTGAAGATTGAACACCGCAAAAACAAAACTCCCACAAACATGGCGCAAGTACATTTTTTTCACATTTTGCCCCACTTAGAAATTTTTGCCGTTCCCAGGAATATTCTATAGTAATATGAATAAAACCACTGGAAAGTACATCTTGTCCCGCAAAAAAAAAGCCCTCATATGTCTATGTAGGTGGAAAAATAAAAACGTTATGGCTTTTGGAAGGCAAGGAGGAAAAAAATGAAGAGTAAAATTCTTTTTTTTGCTTGTGTTAAAGGGTTAATGTTAAAGGCTGTGGCTCGGTTCTACCAGACAAGCAATTATACAATATTTTACTTCCCATGATAACTTCTGTTATATATTGCAAATCACTAAAACAATACAAAACCGAATCCCTACTAATATAGGTGGCTGCATATTTGCTATACATAAGTATAAGTATTAAAAAATAAGTATTTGATCCCCTTACCAACCATTAAGAGTTCTGGCTCCCACAGACCAGTAAGATGCTCCTGATCAACTCGTTACCTGCGTTAAAGACAGCTGTCTTAAATGGTCACCTTTATAAAAGACTCCTATCCACAGCCCAATTAATCTTAGACTCTAACTTTTATAAAAAGGGCAAGCTAACAACTTTCTGGAGTCAGGACAGATCTTTGCCCTGCACAAAGCAGGAATGGGCTAGAAACGAAAGTAAGACATGGGGGAAAGAAGGAGACAACTGTTGTGCAATGTAAGAAATGGAAAGAAAACAAAATGACTATCAATAACATCAATCTGGGGCACCAGAAAAAATTCCACTTCATGGGGTACCTTGTCATAGGAAGGGAGAGATCACCTAAAACTCCCGGGGGGAACTTTTTAAATTATCTCAAGGCAGCGGGGACCCCAGTCACCAAAAAACCATTGGTAACACTTTTGCCATAAGGGTTTAAAAAGCGGCAGTGTCCGAAGGACCCCCTGCTAAGAAGGCAATGTGCAGGCCCCTCTGAATTTGTCATGAACACCGGGCTGATTGTAGTTATTGGGGAAAAGTTCTGGTCGATGAGACAAAAATGAGCTATTGCCAAAAAACCAACTCCCAGTTTGAGAAATTCTGCCTATGCCCCAAAAAGAACACCGTTCCCACTGTCAAGCATGGAGGAAAAAGCATTATATTTTTGGGGGGGGTTTTGCTAAGGGCACAGGATTCTTCACCGCACAAGGGGAAATGGATGGAGAAATGTACCAAAAAATCCTGATTGACAACCCCCTTTCCCTCTCCCAGGACTTTAAAAAATTGGGGTCGGGGCTGGTCTTCCGAAAGGGAACAGTGACCCAAAAAATACCCCAAGGGCAAAAAGGAGTGGCTAAAAAAGAAGAAAAATTAAGGTCAAAAAAGTGGCTTAGCCAGTCTCCAGCCCTTAATCCCTAAAAAATTAGGAAAGTTGAAGCTCTGAATTGCCAAGCACAGCCTCAGAATCAAATGATTTAAAAAATGATCTGCAAAGAGGAGTTACCAAAATTCCCCTCCTGACACGTCGCAAATTCATTTCAACAAAAAAAAAACGTTCTGCTGTGCTTGCCAACAAGGTTTCCACAATTTTAAGTCTTATTTGCCGAGGGATCAATACTTATTTCTCACTGCAAAATGCAAAAAATTGATTTAATTTATACAATTTTATTTCTGGATTTTTTTTTTTGGTATTCTATATCTCAATGTTAAAAAAAACCCTTTAAAAATTTTTAGCCCGTTCATTCTTTGTTAGTGGGCAAACTTTTAAATAATTATTTTATTTATATTTTTAAATATAAATAATTTATATATATATAATTTTAAAAAATATATATATTAAAATATATAATATTTTTAAATTTTATATATTTAAAGGCAACCCAGCTAACCTTCAAAAAATGGAAAAAAGGAAGAAGCAGCTGCCTTTAGCCAAGGGTAAAAATTCTTTTAACAAAAACATTAGGGCAAGATAATTTTACCCACACTGCCATATCCCAAAAGAAGTGAAAGAGCAAGCTGACAGGACTGCCAACTATGTGCTAAAGCAATCATTGTACCTCCTGATAGCCCCCGATGAATTAATTTTCAAAATGAGCTTCTAAGGTTGATGTACATCCAACTTCTAACTACCACCCAGAATATCCCTCATGGGAACTGAGTTGCCAAACCCATTAAATGACAAAAGGTAATTTCCAGCATGCAACCAGCCCCAAATCTTCCCGACTAAGCCACAGCTTAAACCCTTATGCTACACATTTTTCCTGATTTACCTAAACCTAGCTCGAGACATCACAATGTAATCCAGCAAAAAGGAGGAGGAGATTAGACATGTCAGACTTTGCCAGATATATGATACGCAGGGAGCTGAGACACATTAGTCTCTCAAAAATTTGACGACCGTTGCTGAAAACTATGAGCCGGGGAAACGACCTTGAAGCAGTAATCAATGATTTAACCTTACCGCCAAGGAAGAATTTACTTTCTTGTCAACTGGGGTTTGGCCCCAAAAGTCTGCAAACAGATAAAAAAACTTTGAGAGCAGTTCATGCATGACACCAGAGGGGGGTTCTTACGAGCATGGGGGAAAATTGAGCAACTTAGGCAGCCCTGAAGCTATAGAAAATGCCTTATTTAAGAGACTTCAAGCATTTCCCAAGATTACTAGCACAGACAATGCAAGCTTCAGGAGCTGAGTGATGTACTAAAGAAATTTGAATTGGTTAAAATGGACCCACGTCTGTCAGGACTGAGTTACCTTGACACTGCTCATTTTGTTAAAACAGTGGTGTCCAAACTCCTGCATGCTATTCAAGAAAAATGGGCAGACCAAGGCTCCAGATACAAAAGAGAACACAATGGGGGCATTTTAAAAAAACTGCCTTGGTCAAAATTTTTCTTGTTGCCCGAGAACCAATCGGTTCCCCTTTCATTCAATAGAGCCTGAAAAAAAGAAAGGGGTGCTCGATTGGTTGCTAGGGGAAACAAGAAAAATTCTTAGACCAAACAGTTTTAAGACATCCCCCCAATTGCTTTTCCCCCCTTTTTCCTATTTTTCCAATTTTTTCATCATGACCAAGTCGAAAAGAATGACCCAGCTTTGCTTACAAAATCTATTTTACGGTCCACGTCATCCAAGGTAGAAAAAACAACAACAAACATAGAGATTTAAAGGGGAACAGTATCTGTTAAAAGAAAACATCCCCACATACAGACCTCACCTAGGCAGGATGCCCCTTTTCCTTAAAGAAAGGGACACTATTTGCATGTCCCCTTATCAAAAAAGACCCCTCCTTAAAAAAATGTCGTGGGCTGGATAAAGACTTTGCAATACGGAGAATATCTCAAAGATTGGGGTGTTTTTGAATTTTTGCGCTTTTCAGACCACTTTCAAAAAACTGTAAGTTGTCTCAAACGCCTGATTGAATGTGATAGACATTTACAGCTATGTATCCTACTTCATGGCGGGGAGCCACCTGCACAAGATTCAGCCAAAAACCCCCTTCTCCTCTTTCCCCATGGAAATATGTGGCAGTGGCGGAAAGAATGACCCGAAATGCTGTGCCAGAGTGTGTTTGGTCAAGATCTACCCAGAAGGTCAATCTGAAAAAGCCACCAAAAGGTATGCTATTATAGACTTACAAAGTAACAGGTAACAAAGTAACAAAGCCTAAATTCTTCGAGATCTTTGATATAAAGGGTGAAGCAACACCATATACCCTAAATACTTGCTCTGGTCATACAGGATTTTGGCAAAGAGCCATTGGATACGTTGTCTCCTCAATTAAAAGGAACACCCCTATCCTTTCTAAGTTAATTGAATGTACCCGTGAAAGAGAAAAATTCCCACACCCCAAGCGCATATCTCATCCCCACTTGAGGACCAGTATGAATACCTCCAATGTACAGAATGCAGAATTTTACTTACTTGGGAAAAGATTTCTGAGAGTAAAAAAGGACATCAACAATGCAATGGGCCGGGTGAGCACCATATGCAAAGACTTTATTTGACTGGGTAAATGTGGGTGACATATGTTTAAAAAAAGCCAAACCATTTGGGGAACTCCTTTTAAAATTGTGCTCCAAAATGGCGACAAAACTTTAAGCCATGTTGCATCATTTACAAGTGGAAAGGTTTTCCCAACCCCATCCAGTCCTGACAATCTTTACCCTTTTAAGGGGCTTAGGAAATCATGTTTTGTCAAAAGGTGTTTAATGTTTTTGGGGGACAGGTTTTTAAAATAAAAGGGGTGGTTTCAAAAATGAATCCAAACCAAAATTTTTCAATCCTTATTTTCCCACGTAAAACCAGGGCATCCAAAACCCGAAAACAATTATCCAGATTCATCTCATTTCAACTTACAATAAAAACAACCTGAAATGAAAATCAGTTTTTAGCTTTATGGAAGGGTATTTCCAATGCCATGCAGAGCCCCCGCTCCCCCTTTGAAAACACAAACATGTGGTATTTCCCTATTTGCAGATATCTCCACGAAAAAACCCAACGATCGATTGGTTTTCAACTCAAGTGCACAGCATTGTGGTATATGTTCTCCCCCAAGGTCCAAACCTGACAACAAACTGGTTGGGGGTGCTTATAGATTCAGAAAGGCCCGTTGCCATTACACTGTATAAACAAACAAACAGGGGACTGTATACCTTCAGGAGGCATATCTACCTTCACGGGTCTGTATACCTACAGGGGTTATATCTACCTACAGGGGGGTTAACCTACGAGGGGTATCTACCACATGGGGGTGTAACCTACAGAGGTATGATACCCGTCACGGTAGCGTGTGGATCCCTGGACCACCGAAGCATGGGAAAGCTCACACCAGGGAGCGGATATAAAGAACCCGGTTTTAAACCGACCCGCCGAAAAATGGGATGGGCTTGCTGCGGGGCAAATACCGGTCAAATTCCACTGGCAGAACTTACTTGCAGTGGCAGCCAAGGGTGAGCATGGTAAAAAATCATAAGGCAGAGTAGTAGACGGCAACAGGCAGTAGGTCAGGGCAGGCAGCAGAGGTTCGTGGTCAAGGACAGAAGCTGAACAGTACGGTACACGGGAGAGACAATCACGGCACAAGGAACTCTTTCTCGATAGGCTATGAGGCACTAAAGATCCGGCGGTGAAATGAGGAAGAGGCAAGGCTTAAATAGAGTCAGCGCCCGGTGAGACCAATCACCGGCGCGCTGTCCCTTTAAATAGAGCTGCAGTACCGTGCACGCCCGCTAGGGGAGCTGGGGAGTGGGCAGGGAGATGGACCCATAACAATACCTACAGGGGACTGTATACCTACAGGTGGCTGTATAACTACAGGAGGCAAATCTACCTTCAGGGGACTGTATACCTACAGGATGCATAGCTTCCTACAGGTGGATGGATACATAACGGAAGCTTATATACCTACAGGGGACTGTATACCTACAAGGGTGTATATATACCTACAGAGGGCTGTATAAATACAGGAGGCTGCATACCTACCAGGGGGGGCATTTATACCTACCATCTGTATATCTACCTACCTACATAGGGCATATATACTTATCTATCTACAGGGGGCTTCTTTACTTATCTACAGTGGGTCTATATAACTACCTACTGGGGTCTATATACCTACTTATTTAATGGTGGGCAACATTATTACCGACTTATTTAATTAAGGGTGTCCATACCAGGGGTAGGAATTGGTAGGGAAGTGCTGAAAAAGAGAGAAGTCTAAGAGGTTTGCATCGTAAATTCTCCAGGGACGAATTGTGGCCAGGAGAAATTGCCATGGTGGTCTGGAACTGGATAAAGAAGAAAATCGAAAGAGAATGTCTCAAAGAAGGACTCATCAGAGATGACATCTCCTGTGAGTCCTTGGATGTCAGTGGTTATTTTGCTTAAGTGTTGGATTGGTGTTGTAGTCACTGTCATGTCATGGTGACCTGAGCTGGTGTCTGACCACTATGTTGTCTCTATGTGGTGGTGTTGTAGGTTATACCTGAGCTGGTGTCTGACCACTATGTTGTCTCTATTTGCCGGTGCTGTAGGTTATACCTGAGGTGGTGTCTAACCACTCTGTGGTCTATATGTGGCGGCGTTTTAGGTAATAAGTTGATGTTATCGAAAATGTATGTACTTATTCTTGTGAGTGGTTGTGTTGGTGGGGGGGGGCCCAGTGCACAGCTCTACCACGGGGCTCATGATGCTGTTAAAACGGCCCTGCCAATAAGTCTCTGTTTGTAACTAGGACACAGATATAAGTCGGAAACTGCCTGTATATCACATACTGAACGCTTGAAATAAGTAATATTACGTAAGAAACTCTTGAAATTAATTATATCACATACTATACCCTGAAATTTTTGGATTGATACTGTCCCCCGTACCAATTAATTTATTAACACCAAACCCCCCTAAAATTAATCATTTTAGACATGAATTGTATAAATGTAATGGCGGATTTTGGTGCTTTCCCGCCCGGGATCCCCTTTTAATCTGATGCAAGCATATTTCCCCCATTTAAATCAAGGGGATGGGACTGCAATCAGATTTAGATTCGAATGTTCAAAAATTCCATCCCAAAATCAGACTTGTGAACTTGTGGGCAGGAGGGGATTTGGGATAAAAGGGTATAGGGGCTTTTAAATAAAGCGCAAGGGTAGGATCATAGGAGCCTGTCTCCTGCAGGAGTTGTTCCCTGCAGCCTGTCTTCTGCTCCCTGCGTCCTGTCTTCTGCCCCCTTCAAAGAAAGTCTGCTTATGGCAGGAGCCAGGCTGCAGGAGTATAGTTGCCAATCTTCCGGGATCGTGCAGGAAACTCCTACACTCCCGGGACAGGTGGCAAACCTGGCTGCAGGAGGTTCTTTAAATGTCATGTCATGTCATGAGAAACTGCCTGATGCCACTGAGTGACAGCACAGTGAAGTTTAATATTTATTTGTTTTTCTACAGTCCTCCCCACAGTCACAGCAGCAGTGACTGTGGTGGTAGTGGCTACCGAGATCTGCAGTGGTGAACGGAGCGGTGGCAGGGCACAATATACTCAAGCTTACTCTGCCGTCGCTCTGGTCTTCTGACGGCTGGCTGCAGTAGACTGCTGAGTATATTTCCTTGGTGTAAGAGCATACTTGCCAACTTCTGAAAGTGGGAAACTGGGAGATCTGAAGGGGCGGCACACGTAGCGTGCCACACTAAAAAATTGTATGACCACGCCCCCTTTGAAAAAGCCACACCATAACCGTGTAATGGCTCTGGAAAAAAGTAAATTAGGGGTTTGACGTCACCAAAATTCCTGGATGTTGGGTAGCCCCACTGTCCAGGAGAGTGGGAAATACCGCCCAAATGTGCCTGAACCCAACCACTACATAAAATCAATATTTTTAACCCCAGTGAACTAGTTGTGTATCAGTGTACACAGTTCTGCAGACGATATTTCCCCCATACAGGACCAAAACAATGGTAGGTTCAGTGTATAAGGTCTACAGACTGTATTAAAAACCATACAGTGACTATACAGTGCTAGATACCAGTTTTAAAAGGCTCTCAGACTGTATATCCACCATTTCTGTGCCTTATAGTAGGGACCCGTGTCACAGGGTGCAGAATTAAGTAAAATTACCCAGGAATAAGGAATGTCTCTGAAAAGTTGTTTCTTTCTCTTTCTTTTCTCCATCTGTCCCAGCTGCCATGAAATCTTCTCCCCCACAACTCTTCATGTAGTGTTACAAAAAAAAATCTTAGATCCTCACTTTTCAGCACTTTTCTCCAATCTTATACAACTCCCCCTTTTTAGCGCCCCAAATGGTAATAATAACCCCCCTTGTGCCCCCAAACGTAAAAGTACCCCCCAAAAGGCTATGGGGGTCCCCTGTGTTCACAAAATTTTTTTCTTGTTTTTGTTACTAATTAGGAAGTAATTTAAATTCCCTAAGTAGTTGTAGGGACAATTAGGTCGGTGTATAGACCCATTTTGGTAGGTAGGTTATAGGTTCCCCAAAAGGAGGTATCTTGGACCCATTTAAGTAGATAAGTAGTTATCTAGGCCACCCATCAAGTGCAAATATTAGGTCCACTATCTTTATATAGTTATATAAGACCGCTCGTAAGGTACATATCATTTGAATCATGCTAGCCAGATAGTGACCCCCTCTAAGGCCTGGTAGCCTTCCTCCTTAGCAAGGTAGCTGCCCCTCTCAGCCAGGTTGTCTGCCACCCTCTAGCCAGGTTTTTTGCCCCCTCTAAGCCAGATTTTTAGCCCCTCTCAAGCAGGCAGCCTTCCCCATCTTAGCCTAGGTTGTTGCCCCCTTATAGCAGGAAGTAGCCCCCTTTTAGCCAGCGAAGATGCCCTTATAGCCAGCAGTAGAGGCCCCTATAGTCCTAGGTAGATGCCCCCCTTATAGCCCAGGTAGATACCCCTCATAGCAAGGGAGCTGCTCCTGATATAACAAAGCTAGATTGCCCGCTATAATAGCCAAGTAGCCGCCGGGAGGGGAGGGGTGGGAGGTGGGGTGGGGGGGGGAGGGTGGGAGGGAGGGCGGGGCTGGGCGGGGAGGGGTCGTAGGAGGGGGGGGGGGGTGTGTCGACGCGAGGGGGGGGTGTGGGGGGGGTGGGTGGAGTGGGTGCGGGGGGGGGGGGGCTTGGGGCTTGGGGGGGGTGTGGGGGGTCGCGGGGTGTGAGGGAGGGTGGGGGGGGGGTGTGGTCTGGGAGGGGGGCGCGCGGGGGGAGGGTTGGGCTGTGGGGTGGGGGGGGGGAGGCGGGGGGGGTAGCGGGGGTGGGTGAGCAGGGGGTGGCGGGACCCCCTATAGCCAGTAGTGACCCCCTTATAGCCGCAGTAGTAGCCTCCCCATAGCCCCAAATAGTGCCCCCTTATAGCCAGGGTAGAGGCCCCTTATAGCCTTGGTAGATGCCTCCATATTTAACCAGGTAGCATGCCACCTTCGAGTCAGCCAGTAGCTGCCCCTATATGCCAGGTCAGAGGCCCCTTAACTATTGCCAGGGAGATGCCATCGCATATAGAACCAGGTAGATTGCCCCACTTATAGCAAGTAGTGCCCCTGATGAGCCAGGTAGACTCGCCCCCCTTATAGCCATGTAGATCGGCCCCTTATAGCTCAGAGTAAGCGCTCCCTTATAGCCAGGAGTGGCCATTTAGCCAGGGACAGTGGCCCCTTATAGCCACGGTAGTGGCCCCCTGATATCCCAGCGTAGTGCCCCCTTATCGCTCAGGTAAGGGCACTTTTAGCCAGGTTAGAAATGATCCCTTATAGACAAGTAGTGGCTCAATATAGCCAGGTAGAGTCCCCTATAGCCAGGTAGTGTCCCCTATAGCCGGGTAGTGCCCCCATATATGCCAGAGTAGTGCCCCTATAGCCAGGTACGTTGCCCCCTGATTATAACAGGTAGTGACCCCCTTATAGCCAAGTTAGTTCCCTTTAGCCAGGTAGTGCCCCTTATAGCCAGCAGATAGTGTCCTCTATAAGCATCAGGTAGTGGCCTCTTATAGCCAGGTAGTAGCCCCATAGCCAGGTAGTGGCCCCTATAGCAAGGTAGTGGCCCCTTATAGCCAGGGAGATCGCCTCTATAGCCACGGGTAGTGCCCCTTATAGCCCAGGTAGTAGCCCCCTATCAGCCAGGTAGTAGGCCCTATAAAGCAGGTAGTGACCCCTGTATAGCCAGGTAGCTTCCCCTTTAGCAGTGTGCCTCTGTATAGCCATGTAGTGCCCCTTATAGCCAGGTAGTGGCCCCCTTCCATAGCCCAGGTAGTGTCCCTTTAGCCAGGAAAAAAAAAAAAAAAAAAAAAAATAACAAAAAATGCCCATTTATAGCACAGCGTAGTGGCTTCCGATAGCCAGCTGTTGCCCCCTATAAAAACAGGTAATGCCCCTTATAACAGGTAGTGTGATTACACCCCCCTTTTTTTACCACTCCCAGATCCTCTATAGCCAGCGTAGTTCCCCTTGTAGCCAGCGATTACGTTAGCATCCTTATAGCAGGTAGTGCCCCCTATAACGGCAGGTAGTGGGCACCTTTCTTATAGCCAGGTAGTTAGCCCCATAGCCATAGGTAGTGCGCCCTTTATAGCAGGTAAGTGGTCCCTTATAAGCCAGCGTAGATCCCCTACTATAGCCAGGGTAAGCTGCGCCCCCTTTTAGCCAGTAGTAAGCCCCTTATAGCAGGTAGTGGACCATTAAAGCCAAGTAGTGCCCCTTATAGCCAGGTGTGGCCCTTATAGCCAGGTAGTGTTCCTTTACTCTTAAGCCAGGAAGTGTCCTTTATAGCCAGGTAGTGGTTCCATACCCAGGTAGTGGCCCCTATAGCCAGGTAGTGCCCATTATAGACAGGCAGTGCCCACTTATAGGCAGGTAGTTGCCCCCTATAGCCAGGTAGTGCCCCTTATAGCCAGCTTAGTGCCCCACTTATATGTCAGGTAGTGGCCCCTTAAAGCCAGGTAGTTCCCCTTATAGCCAGGTAGATGCTCCCTATAGCCAGGTAGATGCCCCTTATAGCAAGGTAGATGCGCCTTATAGCAAGGTAATTGCCACTTAAAGCCAGGTAGATGCTCCCTATAGCCAGGGAGGGGCCCATTAGAGCCGGGTAGTGGCCCCTTATAGCCAGGTAGTGGCCCCTATAGCCAGGTACTGCCCCTTATAGTCAGGTAGTGCCTCTTATAGCAAGGTAGATACCCCTTATAGACAAGTAGTGGCCCATTATAGCCAGGTAGTTGAAACCCTATAGCCAGGTATGCACTAATAGCAGGTAGTGGCCCCCTATAGTCAGGTAGTGCCCCCCTATAGCCAGGTAGTGGCCCCATAGCAGGTAGTGGCCCCTATAGCCAGGTAGTGCCCCTTATAGCCAGGTAGTAGCCCCTTATAGCCAGGTAGTGGCCCATTAAAGCCAAGTAGTGCCCCTTATAGCCAGGTAGTGGCCCCTTATAGCCAGGTAGTGACACTTATAGCAAGGTAGTGCCCTCTTTAGCCAGGTAGTGCCTCTTATAGCCAGGTAGTAGCCCCTTATAGCCAAGTAGTGACCACTTAAAGCCAGGTAGTGACCCCTTATAGCCAGGTAGTGGCCCCTATAGCCAGGTAGTTGCCACATAGCCAGGTAATGGTGCCTATAGCCAGGTAGTTGCCCTTATAGCCAGGTAGTGGCCCCTTATAGCCAGGTTGTTGCCCCTTATAGCCAGGTAGTGCCCCCTTTAGCCAGGTAGTGCCCCCTTTAGCCAGGTAGTGCCCCCTTTAGCCAGGTAGTGTCCCCTCATAGCTAGGTAGTGCTCCCTATAGCCAGGTAGTGGCCCCTTATAACAAGGTCATTGCCTCTTATAACCAGGTAGTGCCCATTATAGCCAGGTAGTGCTCCTAATAGCCAGGTAGATGCTCCCTATAGCCAGGTAGCTGCCCCCTCTAGCCAGGTTGTTGCCCCCTCTAGCCAGGTTTTTGCCCCCTCTAGCCAGGCAGCTTCCCCTCTAGCCAGGTTGTTGCCCCCTTTAGCCAGGAAGTAGCCCCCTTTAGCCAGGTAGATGCCCCTTATAGCCAGGTAGAGGCCCCCTATAGCCAGGTAGTGCCCCTTATAGCCAGGTAGATACCCCTATAGCCAGGGAGTGCTCCTTATACAAAGGTATATTGCCCCTATAGCCAAGTAGTGCCCCCTATAGCCAGGTAGTGCCCCCTATAGCCAGGTAGTAGCTCCTCATAGCCAAATAGTGCCCCCTTATAGCCAGGGTAGAGGCCCCTTATAGCTAGGTAGATGCTCCATATAACCAGATAGATGCCCCTTATAGCCAAGTAGTGCCCCTATAGCCAGGTAGATGCCCCTTATAGCCAGGTAGATGCTCCATATAGCCAGGTAGATGCCCCTTATAGCCAAGTAGTGCCCCTATAGCCAGGTAGATGCTCCTTATAGCCAGGTAGTGGCCCCTTATAGTCAGGTAGTGCCCCTTATAGCCAGGTAGTGGTCCCTTATAGACAAGTAGTGGCTCAATATAGCCAGGTAGTGTCCCCTATAGCCAGGTAGTGTCCCCTATAGCCAGGTAGTGCCCCATATAGCCAGGTAGTGCCCCCTATAGCCAGGTAATGCCCCTTATAACCAGGTAGTGACCCCTTATAGACAGGTAGTTCCCACTTGTAGCAGGTTAGTGGCCACTTATAGACAGGTAGTGCCCCTAAGCCAGGTAGTGGCTCTTTTAGCCGGCAGTAGCCCATAGCCAGTGGCACTTTATAGCATGGTAGGTGGCCCCATATAGCCAGGTAGATCCACCTCTTACAGCAAGGGTTGTGCCCCTTTTAGCCAGGTAGTAGCACCTTATAGCCAGGTAGTGGCCAATTAAAGCCAGGTAGTTGCCCCTTATAACCAGGTAGTGCCCCTTATAGCCAGGTAGTGTCCCTTTTAGCCAGGAAGTGCCCTTTATAGCCAGGTCGTGGTTCCATAGCCAGGTAGTGGCCCCTATAGCCAGGTAGTGCCCCTTATAGCCAGGTAATGCCCCATATAGCCAGGTAGTGCCCCCTATAGCCAGGTAATGCCCCTTATAACCAGGTAGTGACCCCTTATAGCCAGGTAGTTCCCCTTGTAGCCAGGTAGTGCCCCTTATAGCCAGGTAGTGCCCCTATAGCCAGGTAGTGGCCTCTTATAGCCAGGTAGTAGCCCCATAGCCAGGTAGTGGCCCTTATAGCAAGGTAGTGGCCCCTTATAGCCAGGTAGATCCCCTCTATAGCCAGGTAGTGCCCCTTTTAGCCAGGTAGTAGCCCCTTATAGCCAGGTAGTGGCCCATTAAAGCCAGGTAGTGCCCCTTATAGCCAGGTAGTGCCCCCATATAGCCAGGTAGTGTCCCTTTTAGCCAGGAACTGCCCGTTAGAGCCAGGTAGTGGTTCCATAGCCATGGTAGTTGCCCTGATAAGCCGGTAGTGCACCTATAGACAGGCAGTGGCCACTTCTAGTCAGGTAGATGCCCCCTATAGCCAGGTAGTGCCCCTTATAGACAGATAGTAGCCCCTTATAGTCAGGTAGTGGCCCCTTTAAGCCAGGTAGTGCCCCTTATAGCCAGGTAGAGGCCCCTTATAGCCAGGTAGTGTCCCTTTTAGCCAGGAAGTGCCCTTTATAGCCAGGTAGTGGTTCCATAGCCAGGTAGTGGCCCCTATAGCCAGGTAGTGCCCCTTATAGACAGGCAGTGGCCACTTCTAGTCAGGTAGATGCCCCCTATAGCCAGGTAGTGCCCCTTATAGCCAGATAGTAGCCCCTTATAGTCAGGTAGTGGCCCCTTAAAGCCAGGTAGTGCCCCTTATAGCCATGTAGAGGCCCCTTATAGCCAGGTAGATGCTCCCTATAGCCAGGTAGATGCCCCTTATAGCAAGGTAGATGCACCTTATAGCAATTTAATGGCCACTTAACGCCAGGTAGATGCTCCCTATAGCCAGGTAGAGGCCCATTATAGCCAGGTAGTGGCCCCTTATAGCCAGGTAGTGGCCCCTATAGCCAGGTACTGCCTCTTATAGTCAGGTAGTGCCTCTTATAGCAAGGTAGTGGCCCCTTATAGACAAGTAGTGGCCCATTATAGCCCAGGTAGTGCCCCTTATAGCCAGGTAGTGGCCCCCTATAGTCAGGTAGTGCCCCCTATAGCCAGGTAGTGACCCCATAGCAGGTAGTGGCCCCTATAGCCAGGTAGTGCCCCTTATAGCCAGGTAGTAGCCCCTTATAGCCAGGTAGTGGACCATTAAAGCCAAGTAGTGCCCCTTATAGACAGGTAGTGGCCCCTTGTAGCCAGGTAGTGACAGTTATAGCAAGGTAGTGCCCCCTTTAGCCAGGTAGTGCCTCTTATAGCCAGGTAGTAGCCCCTTATAGCCAAGTAGTGACCCCTTAAATCCAGGTAGTGGCCCCTTATAGCAAGGTAGTGGCCCCTATAGCCAGGTAGTTGCCACATAGCCAGGTAATGGCGCCTATAGCCAGGTAGTTGCCCTTATAGCCAGGTAGTGGCCCCTTATAGCCAGGTTGTTGCCCCTTATAGCCAGGTAGTGCCCACTTTAGCCAGGTAGTGCCCCCTTTAGCCAGGTAGTATCCCCTTATAGCTAGGTAGTGCTCCCTATAGCCAGGTAGTGGCCCCTTATAACAAGGTTATTGCCTCTTATAACCAGGTAGTGCCCGTTATAGCCAGGTAGTGCTCCTAATAGCCATGTATATGCTCCCTATAGCCAAGTCTTGGCCCCTTATAGCCAGGTCGTGGCCCCTGTAGCCAGGTAGTGCCCCCTATAGCCAGGTAGAGCCCCCTATAGCCAGGTAGTGGCCCCTTACAACCAGGTAGTGGCCCCTTATAGCCAGGTAGTGCCCCTTATAGCCAGGTAGTGGCCTCATAGCCAGGTATATGCTCCCTATAGCCAGGTAGATGCCCCTTATAGTAAGGTAGATGTGCCTTATAGCCAGGTAGTGGCCCCTTAAAGCCAGGTAGATGCTCCCAATAGCCAGGTAGATGCTCCCTATAGCCAGGGAGTGGCCCATTGTAGCCAGGTAGTGGCCCCTTATAGCCAGGTAGTGGCCCCTATAGCCAGGTAGTGCCCCTTATAGTCAGGTAGTGGACCCTTATAGCCAGGTAGATGCTCCCTATAGCCAGGGAGTGGCCCATTGTAGCCAGGTAGTGGCCCCTTATAGTCAGGTAGTAGCCCCTTACAGCCAAGTAGTGACCCCTTAAAGCCAGGTAGTGGCCCCTTATAGCCAGGTAGTGGCCCCTTATAGCAAAGTAGTGGCCCCTATAGCCAGGTAGTGGCCCCTCAGAGACAGGTAGTGCCCTTTATAGCCAGGTAGTGGCCCCTTATAGCCAGGTAATGCCCCTTATAACTAGGTAGTGCCAAATATAGACAGGTAGTGGCCCCTTACAACCAGGTATGACCCACTATAGCCAGGTAGTGGCCCCTTATAGTCATGTAGTGGCCGTTATAGCCAGGTAGTGGCCCCTTATAGCCAGGTTGTTTCCCCCACTAGCCAGGTTATTGCCCCTTATAGCCAGGTAGTGCCCCTTATAGCCAGGTAGTGCCCCCTTTAGCCAGGTAGTTCCCCCTTTAGCCAGGTAGTTCCCCCTTTAGCCAGGTAGTGCCCCCTTATAGCTAGGTAGTGCTCCCTATAGCCAGGTAGAGGCCCCTTATAACAAGGTTATTGCCTCTTATAACCAGGTAGTGCCCGTTATAGCCAGGTAGTGCTCCTTATAGCCAGGTAGATACTCCCTATAGCCAGATAGATGCTTCCTATAGCCAGGTTGTGGCCCCTTATAGCCAGGTTGTGGCCCCTATAGCCAGGTTGTGGCCCCTTATAGCCAGGAAGTGGCCCCTTATAGCCAGGTAGTTGCCCTTAGTAGCCAGGCAGATGCCCCCAATAGCCAGGTAGTGCCCCCTATAGCCAGGTAGTGCCCCTTAGAGCCAGGTAGTGGCCCCGTATAGCAAGTTAGTTCCCCCAATAGACAGGCAGTGGCCCCTTACAACCAGGTAGTGGCCCCTTCTAGCCAGGTAGTGCCCGTTATAGCCAGGGAGTGGCCCCTTATAGCCAGGTTGTTACACCCACTAGCCAGGTCATTGCCCCTTATAGCCAGGTAGTGCCTCTTATAGCCAGGTAGTGCCCCCTTTAGTCAAGTAGTGCCCCTTATAGCCAGGTAGTGGCCCCTTATAGCCAGGTAGTGGCCCCATATACATAGGTAGTGCTCCCTATAGCCAGGAAGCGGCCCCTTATAACAAGGTTATTGCCCCTTATAACCAGGTAGTGCCCGTTATAGCCAGGAAGTTCTCCTTATAGCCAGGTAGATGCTCCCTTATAGCCAGGTAGATGCTCCCTTATAGCCAGGTAGTGGCCCCTTATAGCCAGGTAGTGGCTCCTTATAGCCAGGTAGTTGCCCCTTGTAGCCAGGAAGATGCACTCTATAGCCAGGTAGTGCCCCTATAGCCAGGTGTGGCCCCCTTATACACAGGTAGTGTCCCCTTATAGCCAGGTAGTGGCCCCTTATAGACAGGTAGTGCCTTTATAGCCAGGTAGTGGCCCCTTATAGCCAGGTAGTGCCCCCTATAGCCAGGTAGTGCCCCTTTTAGCCAGATAGTGCCCCCTATAGCCAAGTAGTGCCCCCTATAGCTAATAAAAATTAAAAAATAATACAAAAGTTACTTTCCTCACAAGGTTCCCTGCAGCACGACTGAGTCCCAGAGCTGGTGAACAGTGTAAGCGTCGTGATGTCATCACGCCACTTACAACACCACACAGCTCCCGGGATCTCCTGGGCGATCCAGTGTCGCAGGGGGAGTGATGAAAGCCATGAATCACGCCCCCTGTGATGCTGCGGTGTATGCACAGCTCTCACCAAACGCTGTACATACACGGGAGAAGGCAGGAGGGGAACGATCCCTCCGGCCTCTTCCCTGTGTACGAGCAGCTGCACTGAGTGTGCAGCTGCTGACTGACTCTGCACGACCATTGTAAAGTGTCTGTGCGGAGTCAGAGAGTAAGCGCCAGGCGGGCGAGGTGAGCAGCCACGGCGCCCCCTCTGGTAAGCGAGTGGGAGGGTTAGCGTGAGAGAGGGGGCTTAGAGTGGGGGAGTAGGGGTTTAGAGAGAGATGACAGGTCAAAGTGGAGGAAGGAGGTTTATAGTGAGAAAGGGGGATAAAGTGGGGAGAGGAAAGTTTATGCTTTTTTAAATTGGACGGGGGGTTAGAGTGGTGGGGGGTCAGAGTGGGGGTGGGAAGGTTAAGAGTGGGGGGTAGAGGCGGTGGTGGAGTAATGGGAACATAGGGCACATGTATGAACCTGTCTAGGTCTAATACTCACTTTTTTGCCCATAGGTTACTATGGGCAAAAGAGTGAGTTTCAGACCTAAACAGTTTCATGCATGTGGCCCATAGTTTTCCTATCTTAGAAAAGCTGGGTGTATGCCCATCCCCCATAGGTGGCTCCCAGCTTTTCTAAGATCGGAAAACTGTGTGCCACCTGTAGGGGATGGGACATCACCCAACTTTCCTGGGTGCTGGACAGGCTATTGAGCACTCAGTAAAGCTGGGTGATGCCACAACCCCCAAAAGTGGCATTTAGCTTTTCTATAATATGAAAACTGGAGGCCACACGTGGGAGACTAGGAAATCACTAAGCTGTCCTGCATGAGGGATAAAATATCCAGAATCCAGGAAAGCTGAGTGATGACCATCTTCCACACAGCTTTTCTGGATGCTGGATAGGATATCCGGCCTATATATGTGTATTTGTGTAATATTTCTGTTTATTTATAGGTCTCCCGTATGGACTACTTCGGATTTGGTGGACAATCTCAGATGAACCTTGGATGTATTTTTTTTTAAATAAAATGGTTAAAGAGGGTTGGTGTTGGGGAGTGTTTATTTACATAAATTTTTTGTGCGATTTGTGTCCTTTTTTATTTAACATTTATTTCCAGGCATCTAACAGAGGAGACATCTCTTCATTACTATCACTTGGGCTTGATGTCAGCTAGCGGTGTACTGGGAAGAGTGGTAACTATCAGAAGCAGTCTCTCGAATGTGATGTTCCGCTTCTGGGACGACAGCAGGAGGGAATTTTTAGAATGGGAAAGGACCAGTATCGATGAACCTGCCCATTTGGTTTTACCTTGGCTAATCATGGAAAATAGAAGGACCCCATGTCGTTTTTTTTTCCTGAAAATTATTTTTTTATTGAGAATCTAAACAAAGACATCCACTGTAATGATAATAGTAGTTGGCCATTTTTGGATTCTCAATAAAAAAAATGATAAAAAAAAAAATAATAAGATGTGGAGTCCTCCCCATTTTCCATAACCAGCCATGGTAAAACTGACAGCAGCAGCCTGGTACTATCAGGATAGATAGGTCCATGGATACTGGTCTTTCCCACCCTAAAATTAGAAGCCTATAGCCACCTCACATTAGAGGGTCCGCATCTGATAGTTACCCAGCTCTTTCCAGTACCCCTGGTGCATTGAGTACTGGAGTAATAGTGATATGGGGTTAGTGTCAGCCATGGGCAACAAGAAACACTGCTGGTTGACACCAAGCCTGAGCAATATTAATGAAGGGGCATCTGTCAGACGTCACCATTACTATCACTAGAAATAAATGTAGGGAAAAAAATTAACACAAAATGCACAAAAAAAAACCTTTCATTTAAATAAACACTCTCTGACAACAGTCCTTGTTGACCATTTATTAAAGAAATCAATCCAACGCTGGTTCTACATAGTCCATGAGTCCAAAAGGGAAAACCTGTATAAAAATAAAAACATTACATAAACCATGACAGTACTTAATTCCATCTCTTGCACCTCCTGAAAGTCATGCATGCGGCTGATTTTCTGGGGGTGCAGGGTATGGAGTTTAAGCTGCACAATATTTCGATGATTCGAGGGGGTACAGACCACAGCTGCAGCACAATCTCCAGGAGGATAGTCCTCTGTCCCCCCAAGGATATTTTTAAGCGGGGCTTTACCCCCCCTTCTCCCCCCATTGTGTTATGCACCCTTTACTTTCAACCAAAATACAACCTCCACCTATCCCCCCAAAAAAACCCCCCAAACCCCTCACTTATACCCCCTCATACCCCCCTCATCTTAAACCTATAAATCCATAATCCCAATCACCTTCACCTATCACCACATAAACCGTCCCTCACCTTCACCTACCCACCCCAAAATCCCCCCAAACCATCCCCCTATCCCCCTTAAACCTCCCCCCATCTCCCATCTATCACCCCCATGACCTTTTAACTTTTCCCATGGGAAATTTTTGAAACAGAGGTGATCCCCTAAAGGGAAAGTCCCGGAAAAATTTCCCCCCTGCACCCTTTGTTCTGGGGGTAAACCCCTTACAAAGCCTATCCAGCATTCAGGAAAGCTGGATGACACTCCATCACCCAAAAGGGTCCCCCCATTTTCCCCATCATGGAAAGTTTGTGTGTTACCCCCAAAGTGAGGGTTTTGTCACCCTGTTTTCCCTGGGGTTAGTGTAATGTTTTTTATGTAATTTTCCATTTGGACTACTTTGGATTTGGTGGATTAAAATCGGATAAAAAAAAAAAAAAAAACCGGGATCAATTTTTTTAAAATAAAATCCCAAAAAAAAATGTTTGGGGTAAAAAAAAGGGGGGCCCAAAACCTGGAGCGAAAACCCTAAGAAAGGCAAATTTTCCAGGGGTTAAAAATGGGGGAAAACGTAATTACGCCCCCCCAATTAGGCATTGAAAAGGGGGGCGGGGCGGGGGGGTGAGCGAGTTTGGGCGGCCGGCCTTCGCCGGCCCATTGTTTGCATTACCAGGGGCGCGAATACGTCCGTGGAAATTCATATGCAATTATCCCCCCGGATTGGGCCAAAGGAACGGAGGGGAGAGTAATCCAAAGTTCTCTATGAGAACTGGGGAATTTAACCGTAATGAATGGGCCTTTTTCAGCCCGAAATTTTGGGCCGACTTCCCGGCCCAAAAATTTAAGGGAAACCGAAATAGGGCCCTTTTTAAGTTTGTGTGAAAAAGGGCCTTACGGTACAACTTAAAGATTGGGGAAAAAAAGGGGGGGGAGTTTTTTCCTCCCCAAAAAGGAGGGGGTTTTTGGGCGGTACAACTCGCTATTGTAGCTTAAGAATATCCCTCTAAAGCACAAAAACCAAAAATTTTCCCAAATTTAAAGGTTAAAAAAGTTTGTATCAGGCCCCAAACCAGCCCATTTTTTGGGGAAAAGGGGTTAAAATTTTCTTTTTTCAAAAAGAATAGTTTTTTAAAATGGCATATTGCTTCTAAAAATTGGGGGTTTAAAATTTCAATTTATTATTTTTAAACTGGGTTTGTTTGTAAAAAAAAAAGCGGATGCAAAAAAGGGGTATCGGGGGGGAAACCCCGGAGGGGGTGGGAAGGTGAGCGACGGCATCCCCCTGCGGGGAATCGGAGGTGAGGGGCGGCGTCCTCCTGTTTGGGGAATCGCGGTAAAGCAGGGGCCCCCCCTCCTCTGGGGGTTTCCCCAGGTGAGGGCGGCAAAGGGAAGGATCGGGGGGTTTGGGAGGTGAGCGGCAGGGGCAAAAATTGCGGGAAGGGGAGCGGGGGCAGGGTGAACTGCGGGAGAGGAGCTGGTGGTGGTGAACTGCAAAAGGGGAGCTTTTGGGGATGGTGAACTGCGGGAAGGAAGCTGGAATGGGTAAAACTGCGGGAAGGGATTTGTAAGATGGGGGGAACTGCTGGAGAGAGAGAGAGAGGAGAGAAGAGAGGGGAAAAGAGAGAGATTTTATGGGGCTTTTCTTGCCCCACATTTTGGATTTTTTTAACTTTGCATCACCCCCTTTTCACTTTTTCATGCTCCCCCCCCAAAGGTTCCCCCCCCCCCCCAAGTCCACATGTCATTTGGTCGTTCTCTCTAGGGCATCCCTATGCTGAGCTATATCCCAGCAAATGTTTAAAACGCAAGAGCTTTAATTCTGCTGTTTTCTGATTGTAAAAGGGGCCCTGCAGTATTATTTGTGTTTTTTGGCTGTGCGGGAAAAAAAATTTCCCTCTGGCCCCTTTAAATTTGAGTAAAGGAGAGTTTAGGAAAGCTCGCCCCCAATGAATACCCCCAGGGCCAGACGGGAATTTGAAAAATTAATAGACCCCGTAAACCCCAAGGGCCATAAAAGGGGAGGAAATCCAAAACCAGCACTGGGGAACTGTGTTTCCCAGAAACAAAAGAAAGGGGATAAGTAAAAGCAAGCCCAGTTTGAAATGACCCCAATTGCAAAGGGCTTTTTTTCATGCCCCCTTATTCGAAGGCCTTTTAAAATAAAATTGATAAAAACCCCTTTAAAGGGGCAGGGGTAGAATGCGCCAGTATGTATAAAACCTTTTTCTTTTTCGCAGTTCATACATACAGGGCAATGTAGTGCCAATAGGGCAAGCCCTGGCTCGGGCAGACCCCCTTTAAAAACCGGGGTTTGGCTGTTTTTTATTTTCTGCCCCTAGATTTGGTTTTTCAAAAGAATCATGGGGTTCTACTTCTATGAATGGGGGCCAAAAGGGCTCCGCGCAAACCAAAATTTTTGGGCACTTTAAAAAAAGGTCTTTGGCGCTTTAAAAAAAGGAAACCTTATCACACCAAATTTTGGGAAAGTGGCCTGCTAAATAACATTTTTTTTGGGCTCAAAGTACACCAGATAACTGGGCTTTCCTGTTCATACATGTCCCCCTAAGTTTAACATCCCATCGCAGTTTCCTATATGGGGTTTTTAACCCTGCATTCAGCTTCATCAATGCACTCAAGTCAAAAAAGGGAAATCTCTGTTAGAAAAAGGGGGAAACACCCGAAAATCCCAGCACAAACTATTTCCCTTTGGGTTTTTGCGCATGACTCCCAAAATTGGGGGAAAAATAATTTCTTTCAAACCCTTTTTCATATCCCTTATTTCTTTTGTGTCTGTTTTTTTTTTTTTTTCCAAATTTAACTCCATGTTACAACGGGGGGCTTCTGACAGAAACCCCACCATTACTATCGCCGGATTTGGGTGTCACCAAAATATTTTTTTTTTACCCCAAGACTGACACAAAACCCCTGCCCGTTTTTTCCCCCAGTATTAAAGGGAAACCCCGGATACTGTGAAGTACATACACATACACAATACTGATTACAGTCGTTGCCCATTTTTTAAATTCTCTATTAATATATGATTTTTGAAAGAAAAAAAAACCAGGGGGGCCCCCCCTTTTTCCTACCCGGTAGGTAAAACCTACGGGCGCAGCCTGATAAAATCAAAGGGGAAAGGGTCCTTTGGATACTGGTCCTTTCCCAGCTAATAAAAACCACCTCAGAAAACCCCAAAAAGGGGACAATGCTTTAGGGGGTGGCTTTTTATGGAAACCCCCTGGCTGTTCCCGGCCTTCCTGGTTTTGGGGTTGGGGCGGGAAAACATGCCCCACGGGGTTAGTGTTACCCTTTGGGGCCCTGAAAAAAACCCACTGCGGGACTGAAAATCAACGTAGAAATTGGGAGAACCCATCTGTCAGATCCCCCTTTTAAAAAAAACACTGGAGAAAAAATGGGGGAAAAAAAACTTCCCCCCAAAAAAAACCACCCCCCAAAAAAAACGGGCCCTCTTTAAACCAAATTTTATTAAAAAAAAATTAAAGGTTTGAAAATACCCCAAAGGGGAAACCTTTATAAAAAAAAAAAACATTATAAAAAACCCTATCAGTACTTTGTAGTTATTTGGTTTTGGGTTTTAAAGGTTTCGGCAAAAGTTTGGGGGTATCTCCCTGCTCTTTCGGGGTTATTTGGGAGCCGATTTGTGCCTACATCTTTGAGGGGGACGAAAAATCGAAAATTATCATCCAATAGCCGATACGGTAACAGATTTTCGCTGATAACCTTTTAAAGGGTATCGACCCGGATAGTGGATCCTCTGGACCAAAGAAAAGCGATGGCGTAAGCCACGCCAGGGAGGGGAAATCTAAGTGGGCCCCGGGTTTTTCACCGACCCTGCAGAAAAAGCGGGAGGGGCTTGCGGTGGCGGGAGCTACCAGGTCGCTCCACTAAAAGTGCCCTTGCTTGTGGAGGCACCCGAGGTGAAAGCGTGGTCCCAAAAATCGAAGGCAGGCTAAAATATTTGGGGACAGGCGGGGGGTCGGGAAACAGGCGGCAAAGGGTTTACAATTTCCGAGAAACGAAAGAGGGTTTGGTTTCAGGAACTGGTAAAGGCGGGAAAACAAATAGTAACCCCTTTTCTTATGGGCCGAGGAAACCCAAAAGACCCACAGGGAAGTGACGTGGATCCATAAACTATAGGGGGGCCCCAGGGGGCCCGGAAATTACCCAAAATTCCCGGCGGCTGGCCCTTTTAAAAATTTCCCAATAAAAGGGGGGGGCCCACAGCTTTTTCCCGGGCCCGGCAGGGAAAGAGAGCATTTGCAGGACCCGGGGTCATAAGTGGATGGAAGGGGTGTGCCCGGGCCCGTAAAAAAGGGGCCAGCGGTCCCACCCTTTCCTGCCGGGCCCCTCAGGGGGGAGGGGACACGGGCACCCCCCACCCGCAAACCCGGGGACCGGCCCCGGGCCCTTTTACATTTACCCCCCCCCGGCCTCCCTTTTTTTTTAGGCTGCGGGGAAACCTGTGGAAAAAAAATCAAAATTTTCAGGATATTGGATTCTGGCTCCCGGGGATCTCCCCTTTGGGTTCTTTTCCCCTTCCAATCCACAAGGAAGAAGCGCTTCCCTCTGCCAGCTTAAAGGCCCAAAGGATGTCTTTTACCTGGGAAGATATCAGCAGAATCAGTACGGGGGGAGGCAATAAAATACAGCTTGAGAAAAACCAGTTCAGGACCAGAGGCTTGGAAGGGAGACAGAAAAGCGTTTTGGATCCGGAGAAAAGGGAGGAAAGCAGAGTTTGTACGTGCCCGGATTAAGCTGCTGGAGCACCTTGAAGGGTCCCAGGAAGCGAGGGCCCCCACTTGTAACTTGGAACCCTCGGGCGCAGTATTTCGATGAAAGAAAACCTGTCCCCTGGGAGGAATGTCGGGGGCAGGTCTTTCCTTTTGTCTGCCTGAGATTTCATACGGCAGGGGCCCGAAGTGGGGAACACGAGTCCTTGCCAGAGGCCTTTAATCCCGAAATTGTTTATCGACAGCGGGACCTCCCACCAGTGGGCGGGGAAAGGGGGGTTGGGGGTGGGGGGCGGCCCTAGACCCCAAAAAATGGAGAGAAGCGGCTGCATCCCCAATCACGTAAGAGAACTCGGCCCAGGGGAGCAGCTCAGCCCAGTTGGGCCTGACGTTGGTACAAAAAGCGCAAGTATTCTCCCCGGTCTGGTTCCCTCTCCACCTGTTTCCTTGGGCTGGGGTGGTAGGCCGATGAAAAAGTTAACTTGACTTGCAGAGGGAAACAGCGCCGCCAAAATGGGATAAGAATTGAAAGCCCAACGGAGACGATATGCAAAGGTAACCCATGTAAACGGGGGAAAAAATGCCGGAAGAAGTGACGGCCCCAAATTTTGGAGCAGCAGCAGCCCGGGAAAGAAGCACAAAAAGGGACATTTTTGAAAATCTGTCCTTGACCCCCAGATGACAGAATTTCCCTGAGAAACCGTAGGTCCGTGATGAAATCCATGGCTATGTGTGTCCAAAGGGGGTTTCGGAACCGGGAGCGGAGTAAGAGACCCGGGGCCTGTGGCGTGGGACCTTTTTTTCGGCACAGTGACACAGGTGGGGGGGAAATCCTTGACGTTTGGCCAGAGTGGCCCCAGAGTGCCGGGTCAGGGCATAGGACTTCCGTAATCCGGGGTGACCGCCCAAAAGGAGCTATGCCCCCATTCCAGTTGCTTTTTGAGTGCCGGCGGGTTTAAATCTTGCCTGAAGGAAAATTTTGGGATCCATGGGGCCCGTGAACCCAACCAATTCGGGAGAAATAATGTGTGGACACCCGGGTTTCAACAATTCAGAGGCAGGGAGGGTGCATCAGCCCCGCTTTTTTCAGCGGACGAAAGTGAATGCGGAAGTAAAAGCGTGAGAAGAACAGAGACCACCTGGCGGGATTTGGGGGTTTAGACGCGGGAGCCGTTGAAGATAAGGAGATTTTTGGTCCGTAAAGATGCCCCCCCCCCATTTTGGGGTGACGGGCCCCCCTCCAGTAGTTTGTCCCCAAATTTCCTCTAAGGTTAACTTGAGGGGCCAAAGGGAAGCTCCGATTACCCCCAAAGGCTTGGGTTCCCTCGCCGGCGAAAAGAACCTGGAAAAAAAAAACTCGCACGTAAGAGTCTTCCCTTTGGGGCTTTTTTGTAGGACCGCCCCCTGCCAACCGAAAGAGGCATCCCCTCCAAGGAGAAGGGCTTTCTGGATTGGCCGGACAAACACACCCCCCCCCAAAGAAGGCCAGTTTTATTTGTTGAACCCCTTTTTCCGCCCCCGGGGCCCAACATCTCGGGTTTGTGTTTTCCTGGTGGGGCCATAAGGGAGCCCCGGGGTGGAGAAGTGGGGAATGAACTAAATGAAATAGTTGGGAATCCAGGAACGCTGTATCACCCGGAACCAAAGGGATGGGGCCTTTAGCAGGCGGGGTAAGGGAAACCAGAGAGGCGGGATAAAATTTTCCCGGGTTAGACCCTGAAGTCCAGGAACGCCTGCACCCGGGGAATGAAGCCAAATCAGCGTGACCTCCACCGGAAATCATAAAGGGGGGGGAAGAGTTAGCACCCTATGCCCTCTCCCACAAAAACCTAGTTCGGCTTTCCCGCCGCTGGGGGAGGCATCGGGAAAATTCTGAAAAAAAGGGGCCAACGGGCCCCAACAGTAGAACATAAGTTCTCAGCGCGACGGGACAGCCCGACAAAGACCCTCCCCTGAAGGGTTCCTACGGAGCTGGTGGAAGCGTTTTTGCAACGACCTTTGGGAACACTGGAGCCAGACGGACAATCGGGTGGGGGCGCAAGAAATCTCGTTTTGACGGAGCCCCTCCGTTTTTCAGCGAAGCGCCGTCACCGCTGGTAGCCAGGGGGATTAATTCACCCAGGGAAGAGGGAGGTCTTTGCAGGGAAGCTTCCTTCCCCCTTTCTAGCAGCCCTTCTTGAAGGTACGCAAAAAGCGGCATCGTTCCAGGAGAGTTCCGAACCCGGGTCGGACCTTTACCGCGAATCCCCCAGGGAGGGTCACCCTGCGTAGTTTTAGAAGGCCGTCCGGTGAAGTTTCCCACGCTCTGGCCTTAAAAAAGCTGCAAAAATGGGAAAGGGCCCCTGCGGGTCTGCCTTCACCGGGTCTTCCCAGTCCCAGGGGGGAGTTGCCCAACCCAGAGCCTTTCCCGATAGCAGGCTCACCACAAACGGACCTTGGCCCTTTTTCAGAGAGAAACGATCGGCCCTTTCCTATGATCGAACACTGGGTAATAATCCCCAGCAGAGCTTCGGGCCCTTCGAATTGGGGGGGTTTGAGGGTAACCCCCAGCCTAGGCCCAGGGTTTCCCAAAGGGAAACCCAGTGGTGAAGGAGGCGACCACCGGGTTTAAAGGGTTCTGCTGGGACTTTAGTAGGTGCACATGGCGGAAAGCCCGGGCCCCAAAATTGTGTGCCTGTTTGTGCGACTGTTGCGATTGCGGGGCGCAACAGTTGTAAGGTTCAAATACTAGGCAGGGGAACCTTGGCGGTCCAGGGCGGGATCTTTACTGTAAGGCCGGTAGGGATCTTTGGACCACCGCAAGCGATGGCATAAGCCCGCCGGGGAGCGGAACCAATTAGGTCCCGGTTTTCACCAGAGCACGCCTTTTAAAGCGGCATGGACTTGCTGCGGCGGGGTCTCCCAGGCCCCTTCCCACTGAAGTGGGCTTGTTTGCGGAGGGGGGCCCCGAGGTGTAGCGTGGTACAAAATCTTTAAGGCAGGCCCCCGTATTTTCGGGGACGGCAGGAAGGTCGGACGGGGGCGGGCAAAGGGGTTCAGATTTGGAAAAACCCTTTTAAGCCCGGGAAGGTAGGAACACGGTAAAGGCAGGAAAAAAAAATAGAATACGCTTTTTCTAGGACAAAAAAGGAAAAACAAAGATCGAGGGGGGGAAGTGACGGGGTAAATAAACTTTTATAGGGTCAGCCCCCGGGCCGGGAATTTTTCCAAATTCCCGGCCCCGCAGGGCCCCTTTAAGCTTACATGAACGAGAGGGGCCCCGCACTGGGGGCGCCCCACGTTGGTTCGGCCGGCAGGGGAAAAAAGAGTTGCATCCCAGGTGCGGGGTTTGGGGGGAAAGGGGAAAATGGTTAAATTGGTGGGGCCCGCCGGCCCGTGGAATTGGCCAGGGGGTGCCCCCCCGTCCCCCGGGCGCTAAGGAGAGGGGGACACGGGTGCGTCACGGGGGACTGGGACCCCGGTGCCAAACCATTACATGGGGGGCCCCCCCCCCTAAATGGGAGGGTAAAAACCAGTTTCCCTTCTTACACCCAAACAGGGGCGGAGGAAGTGGAAATTAAACATCCACAACAGTAAAGGGGATAACTTGCTACATCTTGGGCCCAAAGAAATTAGGCAAAAAAGAGCCCACAAAAAAAAAACGGACAGATTTTTTCCCCAAACCCCTGTTTGGTCCCCCCCCCCCCCCCCTAAACCGGGAACCCTTTAAAAACCCTGCTTTGCCCCAAAAATTTTTTAAAAAAGTGCGGAAACCCAGTATTTTTTGGGAACCCTTCATTTTAGTTAAAACGGACATTGGGCCCTTTTTTCCCTGTCCGGTACCACAGGAAGGCCCCCCCAAGACCCGCATGCCCCACAGATTAAAAAGTGCTAAAAAAAGGGAAGTTTTTCAAACCCAATTTTTTTAGTTGAACTGGACATTGACTACCTGTTTTTGGACCCCCAGCATGCCCCAAAAACCAAACTTTGACACAAGTTTAAAAAAGTGCCTGAAAAAAGGATTTTTTGAACCCCAATTGTTTTTTTTTTTTTTTGAAACTGGGTTTGACTATGCCTGTTCCTGGACGGGCAGCATGAAACCCAAAACCCCCCATGACCCAATTTTTTAAAAAGTAGGGGGAAAAAAAAGGACCCTTTTGTAAGAATTTATTTTAGTAAAATTGGCCCTTTTTAAAACTTTTCCATTTCCTGTAACGAAAGAAAGGCCCCAAAAACCCCCGAAACAGGTGCCCTTATGGACCACCCAGCAAAAAAATTTCAAAATAAAAAAATAAACTTTTTTAAAAAGAAAACTAGTTTTCCTTTTACTGCGCGGCTAGAGGTACTTCCCAAAATTTTTACTGGGGGGGACATTGTTCCACCGTTGACATTAGAATGTGAAGAAAACGAAACGGGTTTGCCCCCCCAATAGGAAAATCCAATATTTATAAAACATTTTTGCTTTTAAAAATGAGCCAAACAGAGCACGGACTGCAATAAAGAAAAATTTTTTTTTTTTTTTTTTTTATATGGTTTAAATTTATGGCAGCCTTCGCCCCCAAATGACAAACAGGCGTTAATTTATGGGGAAAATAGGGGTTTAAAACAATTTCCGGAAACAACTGAGCTCTTTGGGCCCCCAAAAACAAAACGCACGGATTCCATTAAAAATTTTTTAAAGTTATGGGGGAATAAATTAGGCCAGGGACTTTTTAACCCCTATCAGAGGTCTGCGGGCCCCAAAAAAAAAAAGTGAAAAAAAAAAACCCTTTTCTTTTTAAATTTTGAAGATCACAGGACAAAACTGGGGGCAAAATATTTCCCTTTCAAAGGGCCTCCCCCTTCTGCCCCCCCTCCCCCGCAGCCACCCACCCCCCCCCCTCGGGGGCGGGGGGGGGGGGGAAACCACACCGTAGTTTCCCTTTAAAAATTTTCTTAAAAAAAAAAGTGAAATTCTCAAAATCTAACCCCTTTTTCTAAAGCTGTGGGTTTAAAAAGAATGGTTTTTTGTTTTAAAAAGAAAACTATCTTCAGAACCCCTTGTTAAAAAGTATTTTTTTTTTAAAAAGCAGAGAAAACCCCTTCCTGCTTAAAAAAAAAAAAGGGGTCAAAAAAAAATTTGAAAAAAAAATAGTCCCAATGGACAACAGTAGTTTAAACCCCAGAAACTTGCTCCCAAAATTTTCCCACCCCTTTAATTGGTGCTGAAAAGCACTTGAGATCCAGTATGCCGGTGACCAGTTGGGGCCCTAAACCCAGCGCCGTTGGGCATGGAAAGCAGATGCGCCCGGTTTCGGAAAGCTAAATTTTCCCTTTCCCTCATGCCTGAGGGGGGAAAAACTACCCCTTTCCCCCGAAACGCACATCTGGGAACTTTGCAGCTAGGAAACGGGGCCCCTTCAATTACTTTGTTGCCCACTTGCGACTAAAAAATCCCTGTTTTGTGGACTTTTGTGTTTTTAAATTTCAAAATGTAAAGCTTTTTTTAACCCAAAAAGAAAAATAAGCCTTTTTCACAATTAAATTTTGGTTTAGTTTTGTTTTGGTTTTTTTAAAGTGCAAAAAAAAAGGGGGGAAAACCAAGGAAATCCCTGAGGGAAGGGAACAAAAATAAACCCCCGGGTTATATATATAGGGAAAAAATTTAAGTGTGGGATTAAGTGGGGAATAAAAAGTGAAGTGTATAGAAAAGAGTATGGAGCTCAAAAAAGGAAAATGCAGTTGCATGGGAAAAAAACGGGGGGTAAAGTAAATTTTTCCCACCCAAATGAGATCCTTTACCCCAAAAAAGTGGGGAGTTGTAATTTCCTTCACCCCCCTTTCTACCCTCGGGCTGATTGGTCCCCCAACCAAAAGACAGGAAACCCCTTGAAAAGGGAAAGATAGTAATATATTTTTCTGAAATTTTTTGGTCCCCAAAAAACCAATGCTTGACCCGGAAAATTTTTCCCGGGATAACCCCAAAAAAACCATCCCAGATTTAACTTTTGGCCCAATAAAAACCCCTCACCCCTACTCCTGGGTGCTGTATAGGCTTTTCAACGTTCAGAAAAGCTGGATGATGCCCCCCCCCCCCCCCAAATTTTTTTTCCCAGGGGCCGAACACAGTTTTTTTTGGGGGGTTGTAGGGGAGTTGAAACCCTTTTGTTGAAGGGGAAGGGGCTTAAGGGTGATGTGGTGTAGGGCAACTTTTGGGGGGCTGCCCCCCACTACGGAAAAGGGGCCCACCCTTAAAAAACTCCCTGGTCACGTAAAAAGTTGGCAAGTATGTCCTTACTAAAAAGTGGAAATTTAAACCCTGCTCTGCCATGGTTTTTAACAGTTTGCGCTTCCTGAGTACAAACTAAGGACATACCCCGATGGCCCTGGACCATGGGAAATTTGTGGGGGCTGAGGGTTTTAACAGAGTGGGGGGTTCCCCCCTGGGGAACCCCCCCCCCCCTTCTAGTACATTAGCAAATGCAAGTGCCATTTCCCTTGGTAACCCCCTTAATCCCCTTGCATTTTTTGTTGCGCGGTGTTATGGGTTTTTGGGTGCTTTTTTCCCAACGGGGCTTTTTCTAAATCTTTTCATTTGTTTTTTAAGGGGGGCCTGCCCTGAACTTCTGCCCCTTCCCCCGGAAATTTCCTGAGAAAAAAAGTTTTCCCAAACCCAAAAACGGGTCAAAAAAACTCAGAACATGTTCTAATCCACCATATTTCACTTGAATGGTTTTTTATTTTTTATTTTTTCCAATCAAAGGGGACGGCAAAATCCGAGGAAAAAAAAACCGGGAAAAAAACCGGTTTAAAAAAAAAACAAAAAACTGGGGGAAAAATTTACTGGTCATATTTCAAAACTGAAATCCGGGGGGAAATTTTTTTCCTCTCCCCGTGTACATGTAGCCTAAGTATTCTGGGCTTCTCCTTAGGCACAATTATTACATTTTTTTTTTCTGTTCACATTCTTTTGGGCGGTACTTCATGCTTTCTGTTTTAGGAATAGAGGGTTGAAAATAGGGGGCACCAGTCACCCCCCAAAGAAAGCACCTTTTGCGGGGGCCCATCAAAGTGTGATAGGTGTGGGCCCCACCTCTAAGACCCATACCTATCTTGGGATGGGGCCCCGAAAGTCTACACTTATAATAAAAATTATGTTGCACGTCCCCAATAACTTCCTTTCTTTTTTTAGGGGCCAGTTCGAATACGGGGTTTGAACGGTGCTTTTTCGTCCCCAAATTCTGAACTCCCCATAGAAAAAAATGCAAAAATTTTTGGGGAAAAATTTCAACCTACTCTCCTTTTCTGTTTGGAGTTTTTGGGGGGCCCATTCCAAAGAGAGGTTTTTCTCCTTCTGGCTGCTTCACAGAGCCTGGTCTTCACAGGCAGCAGCCCGTTCCAGGGCCCTGTCAGCGGGTTTTAAAATTTTGTAAATGACTTTTAAAGCTTGCTTATCTTAGCATAAGCCTGTTAATGAGAAAATTGGTGTTGGAGGGGTTTTTTAACCCGCAGGGCCCCAAAGTTTACAGAAGGCTAAAAAAGGGTTTTTAAGTGTGTCAGTACAAAAAAAAAAAAGCCTTTTGCTTTTAAAGGGACACAGGGGGGTTTAAACCATTACATCGGGCCGGGTGCCACAAAAAAGGGGGTCGTCAACGCTAAAAGGGAAAAAAAATTTCAGAAAAAATTTGTATATAGTAATAACCCCTTTATTTTATTTTTTGCCTGATTTTTAAACCCTTTTTAAATGTGGGGGTTTATCCCCTGTAACATTGAATCCCCTGCAAAAAAAGACATTTAAAACAAACATTTTCTGCCCCAGTGAAACAAAAAGGGAAGGAAGGTTTTTCCCCACAATCTACAGGATTGTTTGTTCCCCAAAACCCCCAATTTTCACCCCCCTTAAAGGAGTTTTTTTTTCGTTTGAATGTTCGTGCTCTTCAGAAAATTTTTCTCTGAGATTAAATTTAAAGAAATTGGGGTTGGGAGTCTCTTTTCTAAAGCGGGGTTTGTTCCCCTTCCCAGGAGGCAGGTTCTCCTCAGGGAAGCCCTGTGACATCTTTAATTCTGGGTGAGGAAATAGAACCCAAAAAGGAAAGTTTGAAGAGAACACCCTGTAAAAGCCCCCTGCATCCCGCTCTGTGTTGCAGAGTTTTCAGGCTGACTCCAAAAAGCTCTTTGCTGTGAATATGAAGTTATATAAAAAAAACCCTTTGGAGGTTTTTTTTCAAAAGGTTTTGGGATCAAAATGTTTAACCCTTTTCCCAACTTTCAACGGGGACCCCAAAATTGCGGATTTTTTTTCCTCCCTTTCCCTTTAATTTTTTCCCCCCCCCTTCCCCCCCCCCTTACTTCCCTACAGCCCAGTCCCAAGGTTTTACATTGGTGTTTCCAAAAATTTTTTTGGGGTTCCCTTTTAAAATTTTTTTTTTTCCCCCCAAAACAAAATTTCCCCCGGGCTTTTATTCTTTTAACTTTTTACAGGGGGAGTGGATGCCCCCAATTTTGGTTTTCTTCCAACCCGCCATACCCCACGGGGTTACTGGGGCCCAGTGGGGGTTGTGCTTTTTAAAACCCCGGTTTTTTTTTCCCTCTCCAGATTTGGATTCGGAGGCCCCAATTGAGAAGTTGAATTGGACTCAAAAGAGAGGTGGGGAATAGTTGTAGGACCATCCATTTTGGGGGGTCCCTTTTAAAAGTGGGGGATGGCTTAAACATTTTTGATCAAAACTTTTGTGAACTAAAAACCCTAAAATTTTTTTTTTCATGTTTTTTGTGATAGATTAATTTTTTTTTTGCAGGTTTCCATGTTTTTTGATAGCCTAATCGTTATCCCACACGTTGAAATAAATGGGGACATGTAGGAGTGTTCATTCCCCTCCCCTTCCTCTGTTACCAAAAAAACAGCGGTTATATGGAGAAATTTCACACTGCCCCCCCTCCTCCTCCCCCCCGGTTAACAGGGGGGAAACTTATAATACAGTGTTAAAAGGGGGGGATCTGTGATTTAAAAGCCGAAATTTCCCCCCAGTTCATTTACCCTAGAGCTAGGAGATGTGTATAGAGCAGCAGACCTTGGTTTACACGTTTTTAACAGCTAAAGAGGGGAAAAAAACAGGGGGGGGCAAATGTATGAAGGGAAATTTTCGCCTGATTCTGGCGGTACCCTGCGCCCCCCGGGCCCCGGGGAATCCCCTGAGGGGACGCAGGGATGCAAATTTAGGCCAGCGTTCGCCCCCTTTCGGCTGCCCCTCAAAAAAAGGGGCAGGCAAGGGGCGGGGTTTTGGTGGGGGGCGCCTGTAGGGGGTTTCCAGGGCGGGAAAGCGGCGCGCTCCAAAAACTCCGAGGCTGTACAATCTTTGGGTTTTTCGGCCTTTAATAATAGGGGGGGTAACAAAAAAAAAAATTATTAATTCAATAAACCCTGTTTTTTCTTTTTTTTTTTGTTACCCAAAGGATAAAATGTAGGGGTTTTGTAACGAAAAAAAAGGAAATAAACATGTTTTTTATTAAAATCAATTTTTTTTTTTGTTACCCCCATATTATTGTTCATTTTATATACAGATCGGTACAACTTCTGTAGTCTTATCATTTGATTTCGGCCATGTACAGGTTTATTCCAGATTGCATTAGAAAACCCATAAGAGCGTCGCTCGATCTCCCATTGGTCCAAATAACCACGCCTCTTTTAAGTTAGCCAATCACAAACAGAGCTCGCTCTGCATTTCTTTTCCACATAGAACTCTATGAGAAAGTAGCTCGCGCTCTGATTGGCCGGGAAAAGCCAAGCCCCCGCTAGCTCAACCAATCAGCTCTTTTCTGCATTTTTACTGTATTTTGAACTGTCCCGCCTTTGAATATGATTGGTCAATATTTCTCCATAGGTTATAATGGGTCCCTGTCGCTCCTATTCTGATTGGTCAATACTCCTCCATAGGTTAGAATGGGCCACTGTCGCTCCTATTCTGATTGGCTGGTTTATGCCGACCAATGAGAAGAGCGTACAGAATTTGAATTACTGTATTTCCCGGCAATTCTCTATATTGCAATTCCCGATGTAGCGCCGGTCTCGGCGACAAACGCGTTGTTAGGGATTTGACTGATTTATTTTTATAGAAGGTTTCAGCTCTTTTACAGATAATATTTTACACTTAATAAAAATGATTTTTTTAATCATACTCCATGCCGCACGGCGCTGAGAGCCGAGATTGCATTGCGCCGATCTCTCCATAGACTACAATGGGACAAGTAGCTCGCGCTCTGATTGGCTGGGATAGCCAAGCCCCCGCTAGTTCAACCAATCAGCTCTTTTCTGTATTTTTACTGTATTTTGAACTGTCCCGCCTTTGATTTTGATTGGTCTATATTTCTCCATAGGTTAGAATGGGTCCCTGTCGCTCCTATTATGATTGGCCGAGATAGCAAAGCCCCCCGCTAGTTCAACCAATCAGCTATTTTCTGTATTTTTACTGTATTTTGAACAGTCCCGCCTTTGATTTTGATTGGTCAATAGTTCTCCATAGGTTTTAATGGTTCACTGTCGCTCCTATTCTGATTGGCCGAGATAGCCAAGCCCCCGCTAGCTCAACCAATCAGCTCTTTTCTGTATTTTTACTGTATTTTGAACTGTCCCGCCTTTGATTTTGATTGGTCAATAGTTCTCCATACGTTTTAATGGTTCACTGTCGCTCCTATTCTCATTGGCTGGTTTCTGCCGACCAATGAAAAGCGCTTACAGAATTTGAATTACTGTATTTCCCGGCAATTTTCAATATCCAAATTCCCGATGTAGCGGGAAAGTGATTTTATTTATGTATTTTTTTAGTAGGTTTCAGCTCTTTTTCAGAGAATGTTTGACTCCTTTATAAAGGCGATTTTTTGATTCATACTCTGCACGGACATCTTTAATGATTTCTTGCTGTTTTCCAGCCTGTCTCGAATCGGAATAGATGTTCGGCGCAGCCCAGCACTGTGCTTAAGTCCCGCACGGCGCCCCACACACTGGCGAGGCGCGGCGGACTTTACACCGCATGTATGATCGCACTACCTCGGGCGGCGAATCTTAGGCGCAGTCCCGCACTGCGCCTAAGTCCCGCACTGCGCCCCACACACTGGTGAGGCGCGGCGGACTTTACATGGCATGTATGAGCGCGCCCCGGCGGCGACATAAATCAGGCGCAGATTTCGCCGGAAAACTGCCGGAAAGGTGCACGCCGACGCGGCGAGAAACATACATGTCGCCCAGAGTGTGCAGGCAGTCAATCACAGTGCAGGGGGCGTGCCCGTGGCATTTCCTGTCTGGGGACGTATCCCAACAGGCTGAATGAAATGTCAACCAGCCAATCACAGTGCAGCGGGCGTGTCCAGGGGGCGGGATCCAGCCAGGGGTTGTGTCCCGACCAGCAGCAGCAGAAACAGAATACAAATTTACAGAAAAGCTCATATCTGCTAAACCAAGTGACAGAGGTAATGCACCTCAATTACAAAAGTGCTTATTTTTACTGTCCCCATAATCTGAGACATGATCTTTGTAGCAATAAAACCCCTTTAACTGGAAAAGCAAAGGACCAACAGTCCCCCTGCAATGCTGAACTCATATAGGGTTCTCTTAACTTTGCACTTACAGAGGTTAGTTTGGCGATTTAATGTGCAGTTTTCACACACTCACAGGTCTATCTGGGTTTTTGTCACTGATGTTTTTTTCACCTTGTCACCTGGGTAGGCGCATTGCAATCCCTGTCCACCTGCCATATCTATAAAGGAAAGTGTCATGGCACACGTTGTTGCCGTGAAGGAGCAAGGCGCTACAGGGGTTAATCCGTCTAGCCGGGTGACACACCCAAGGAGAAGCCTGGCTCATGAGCATAAGATTGACAGCCCGGCTTCGAATTAGCTCAGAGGGTGTGTCACACAGGCCAATAGAGGTGCCCGGAGGCCGCACCAATCAGCTGCTGGGGCGGTGTCCAGGTGCCTCATTTAAACCTGCTCAGTGTCTTCAACCTTTGCCTGTGAAAGGTTCTCCCTAGTCCTTCTCCTGGTTTCCTGTTAGTAGTTACTCCTGTTTTCCTGACTCCGGCTTGCTCCTAGACTTCGTTTCTGTCCTACGTTTTTGTACCACGTTACCTACAGTGTTTTGACCCTTGGCTTGGCTTCCGTTATTCTCTTAGTTTCTGATTTGTGGCTTTGACGTACCCGTACTGTTATCGACCCGGACTGTTGACCTCGCGTTCCCCTGACGGCCCTGCACGTAGTAGTGTCGGGTCTGCCATTTGGGCAGCACGCCAAGTAGGCAGGGACAGTGGGCTGGGTGGCAGTCAGGGCCCACTGCACCTCCTCTGACGTGACATTTTCACAGGCCCATACCTTCCTACTCTCCACGCACTATGAACCCCATGATGGCGCTGGTAGAGCAGATGCAGGGACTTACCCAGTTGGTCCAAGATCTGGCACTAAGGGTGCAGCCGCAGGAGTCCTACCTGGACCCCCCGGGATGGGAGTTCCCCGACACCGCTGCCCCCTTTTGTGGAACCCCCATCTAGTTACCCGATAGGTTTTCAGGTGACAGGAGGATCTTTCTGTCTTTCAAGAAAGGCTGTCGCTTGTATTTTCGACTCCGCCCACATACCTCAGGAAATGAGGAACAGAGAGTGGGAATTGTCATGTCCCTTCTCCAAGGGTCCCCCCAGGAGTGGGCATTCTCACTACCCCCAGATTCACCCGAATTGTCTTCAGTAGACAGATTTTTTGTCTCCTTGGGATTCCTCTTCGACGACTCTGATAGGGAGGTGGTTGCCGAGACTCAACTCACCACCTACTAGAGTACCTATCACTTTTTTTTTTCACAACTGATTTTAAAAGCAAATATAAAAAAAATAAGGTTTTTAAAATATAAGTCATTAACAAAGTGCAACCCAACCTGAGAAAAACGCCTCTTTGGGTCATGTGATACATATGCTAATGAGCCGACTTCAGCTCCAAGTCGGCACCAGGCTCTCACAGATAACGTCCGGCATCCTCTGCTTTGATGATGTCACGTTGCTATGCATCATGGGAGTGTGTGTTAAACTGAGATTACAGATAAAGCACGCTCCACAGATAAGGGAGAGCAGCGCTGCACATTGTCTTCCTTCAGCGATGTTCAGCACCGCACAGCTGATCTGTGTACCAGAGACTGCCTGCGCCTCACCTGTCCAGGGGGTTACTATGCAGGCGCTGTATTTGATCCTCCTGGTTGTTTTACACATTATACAGAAGAACTGCATAATGTACACAACACTACAATGTAGACAGAGAAGTCGGCAGCAGCATTAGTTGTCAAAAAAAAAAAAAGGGTCTTGCAGTAAGCATAACACTGCTGCCCTGAATGTCCTAACTTCTGTGACTCTTACAGACTCCAGAAGTCAGCTTTAGAGCACAACACTCTGCTGACATCTGATCGTAAATTAGATACAAGACAGCAGAAAAGAAGACTTGTTGTGCTGAAGAATTTAAACTCTATAACTGCCTGACAGCAATGAACAGGCTCAGCATGGCCCTGATTTGCCTACAAACAGTGCAACTACCTTGGTACCCAGGAGAAGAAGTTAAAGATGCCCTTTTTGTGGAAATTATTAATATTATTCATGGTGCAAGGATCTTCTGTCTTCATGAGCTGCCTTTGTATGTGCTCTGACATACCAGATGGGTAACACAGGTAGGAAGTAATGCCTTCTTATAGTGCCCCCAGTATGCATTCCACTAATGCAGATTACGAATTGTCTTCATATGAATTTGTATATTAATTTGTCTCCTTGGTATACTCTTCGAGACTACTATAGGGAGGTATTGCGATATCAATCACACTATAGATATATACTTTTATATAATTTCACACACTGTTTTTAGTACAAATATAAGAACAGATAAACTTTTTAAATTATAATCATTAACAATCACCCAACTGAGCAAATCAGCTGCATTTAGGCATGTGATACATGGTCAATGACGAATCTCTCAGCTCAAACCGAGCACCAGTTGGACAGAAAGTCTGGATCCTCAGTGCCTTTGATGATGTCATGTTGTGGATGCATCCATGAAGGAGGGGTTTTCTGAGATTCAGATAGCACTGCTGACAATAGGGATATTTCACGCTGACACCATTCTGGTCCTTCAGGATGTTCAGCACATCCAGGAGCGGATCTGTGGCAGAGAAATGCCTCCTACCTTGTCCAGGGGTTAATATGATGGGCAGTATTGTTCGAGTTGATTAACAGCATACAGAGAACTCATAATAGCCACACCTAACAACAAGTAGACAGAGAACTCGGGCACGCACAGTTATTGTCAAAGGGAACTTGAGCTAAGCATACACGCAGCACTGAATGACCTAACTCTGTGCCACTCCTTTACAGCTCAAGAATCAGCTTGAAACACTCTGCGCTTCAATTCACCAATCTACATACAAACATTGGAAAAGGTAGACTAGATTGCAGAAAATTAACGTTACAGCCTGACGCATGAATCACGGCTCAGCATGGCACATCGATGGTAGCCTACAACGTCAGCTCTTGGCTCAACAGAATGAAAGCACAGTAAAATCCCTTCCTCTTGATTATTAACGGTTAGTATTATGTATGTTGTTATGGTATGTTGAATATATTTATCTTTGCAGTCTCTTCCTGTGCCCTTTACATGTTGCATCGATTGTGCCTAACACCTTTGTGAATATGGCCAATAGTGCAGTATATCAAACTAATGGCAATTACTAAATTTGTGCTAAATTTAGGGTGGTCATACCCGTTACTATACATGGTATTACCTATATAATATCGTATGATAATATATCATAATATACATACATACATACATACATACATCTTACTTGATACAAATAACTTTTAATACCTTGCACAGAGTTAACCTAACCAGTTTAGGCACATGCATCAAGATCTTAGTATGCAAAGTTCACGGATGTAATGATCAGCTGTGCATCGCCATGCTCAGCTGAAGAGGCACAGCACTAAGCTGACTGCTGTGGCCCATTGGGTGCACTATAATTTGCTTGTACTGTACAGCCACTGATCCTGCTTCTGATAGGAGGCTCTCACACTTTGGGTATGTTCACAGGTTATTTGGACGCTGTTTTCGAAGCAGTTTTCAGAGCGTTTCCACTCCCAAAACAGCATCAAAACCTCATATGAAACACACTTCTTCAGAATAGGTTTTAGAGGCGTTTCTCAGCATGTTTTTTTACAAGGCTTTGGGCAAGGTTTTCAACAAGGTTTTCATCCATCCAAATTAATAGCCAGAATAATAAATGCACCCAAAAATGCGTCAAAAACGCACTTAGAAACGTGCCTAAAACCAGCTTCAAGAAATTACATGACACTTCCAAAGAAGCACATAAAAACCTCATTGTGTGTGAACTACAATGGTGTTTTATATAGGAATCAAGTAAATGAACTGGGGGCATTTTGGATGCTGTTTTGGGCGAGGAAATGGTCTGAAAACCGTGTTCAAATAAGATATGTGAACATATTCTTAGGACTGCAGTGCACACAAACCTGGAATTCTGGCACATACAAGCCTGGAATCAGAGGGCGTGGCCTATATGGTCACAGCGTATTAAACTGCCAACCACAAGATGGCTGCTCCCATCAGCTGTTTTCAAAATGGTTCCATCAGTGGTGATAGGTCCCTTTTAAGGCAGGGTAAGCGGACGGTAGAGGATCATGCTTCTGAATTTCGCCGCTGGTGTGTTCCGACAGGGTGGAACGACCCAGTTCTCAGGTGCCAGTTCAGAATGGGATTGGGAGACCATGTTAAAGACATGTTGGTGGCTTATCCTACCCCGGGCACTCTGGATGCGATTGTTTTGGCAGTTCGGCTGGACAGACGGTTTAGGGAGAGACGTCGGGAACAGACCCTTTTGCCCTGCTTTACGCCACTTCCCCATTCTGCTACCTCCCCAGAACCTGCTAGAGTGACGATACTCCCGGAGGAGTCTATGCAGTTAGGGGCCTCTTCTACGGGTGCTGCCAGTGACCGCAGGACCTCACGTCGCACCCAGGGACTGTGCTTCTACTGTGGCGGAGAGGGTCATCACATCCGCGAGTGTCCCAAAAAGAAGCCGTGGCCGGAAAACTCCAGCGCCTAGGTGACTCACGGGAAGGTCACCTAGGCGAGCAGGTATTCCCTATTGTGTCAAAGAAATTGTTGCTTCCAGTAAAAATTTCGTATTTTTCCATGTGTGATTCTGGGAGCGCATTTGTGGATTCAGGATCAGCCTCCAATTTCGTGGACGCTTCATTCGCCAAGCGTCTGGGCCTACCCTGGAGGCCTCTATCTGATTCCCTGCAGGTGGTGGCTATTGATTCTACCCCGTTGGTTAAGGGCAATATCCAGTATTGCACCCCTGAACTTGAGATGCTTGTAGGGTCCATACAGAAGGAGAAGTGTATAGTGTTTATCATGGAGGGCTTACCCACTGATGTTGTGTTGGGGTTGCCCTGACTTCAGAAACATAACCCTTTGTTTGATTGGAATTCTGGGGAATTAATTAGGCGGGGAAAACAGTATATTGAGAAATGTCTCCCAATTGTTCTTGGTAACACGGAAATCGAGCAGATTTCTGCCTTTATTCATGATTTTGCTGAGGTGTTTTTCAAGACCCAGTTTGAGAAGTTACCTCCACATAGATCATGTCTGTGCCATCGAAGTATTGCCGGGGGTGAGATTTCCTAAAGGCAGGATATATAATCTGTCAGTTCCTGAGAGAACCGCCATAAAACAATACATTGCTGAGAGCCTACAGAAGGGTCACATTCAACCTTCCGTGTCCCCTATGGGTGCAGGTTTCTACTCTCCGCCCATGCATCGATTATCGGGAGCTCAATAAAATAACGGTAAAGAACCAATACCCCTTACCATTGATCTGTTTAATCAAATTCAGAGGGCTAAGTGGTTTTCCAAGTTAGACCTAAGGGGGGGCCTATAATCTTATCCGTATCTAATATTTAATACCCCAGAGGGCCATTTTGAATATCTGATTATGCCCTTTCGGCTATGTAACACTCCTGCGGTCTTTCAGAATCTGGTAAATGATGTTTTCCGTGAATTGATTGATCGTTGTATGGTCGTATATCTGGATGACATTTTAATTTACTCACAGGACTGGTCGTCACACGTTAAACACGTGCGGCAAGTTTTGCAGATCTTGAAGATCAATAATTTGTTTGTCAAACCCGAGAAGTGCGTTTTTTGCGTTCAGGAGGTTCTTTTCCCGTAAATTTTCCTCGGTGGAAAGGAATTATGACATTGGGAACTGGGAGCTGTTGGCTATTAAATGGGCCTTTGAGGAATGGCGCCACTTCGTTGAAGGCGCCCAACACCATCATGGTTCTAACTGATCAGAAAAACCTTATCTTTCTAGAGAACGCTAAAAGGTTGAATCCACATCAGGCTCGTTGGGCATTGTTTTTTACCTGCTTTAATTTTGTCGTCACCTACAGACCGGGATCTAAAAATGTTAAAGCTGATGCATTATCTAGAAGCTTCTGTGCCAACCAAACCTCATCTTGGGAGGACCCAGTACCCATTTTACCCAAGGAGACAATTGTCTCAGCCATGTCCCCCGATTTAGCCACTGAGATTAAGACACACCAGGAGATGAGACCTGCTAATTGTCCTGCTTCTAGAGTCTTTGTCCCCACTCAGTTTCGGCTACGATTATTAAAGGAATTACATGATTCTGTATTATCTGGACATCCCGGAGTAGCTGGCACAAAGAGGTTGATCTCTCGCAACTACTGGTGGCCATCATTATATCGTGATGTGGAGGCCTATGTGGCAGCGTGTGACATTTGTGCTCGGGCAAAGGTTCCCAGAACTCGTCCTCCTGGGGAACTTTGTCCTCTTCCCATACCCGAGCATCCATGGACCCACATCTCCATGGACTTTATGACCGATCTTCCTACCTCTGAGGGTAAGACGGTCATTTGGGTGGTGGTGGATCGCTTTAGTAAGATGTGTCATTTGGTTCCATTAAGAGGTTTGCCGTCGTCCAAGAAGCTTGCCGAGCTTTTCATCAAACACATTGTGAAACTACATGGGTTACCCGAGAATATCGTTTCTGACAGAGGGGTCCAATTTGTTTCTCGTTTCTGGAGATCCCTCTGTAAGGCTCTGGGTATTACCCTATCCTTCTCCTCGGCCTTCCACCCTGAGACTAATGGGCAAACGGAGAGGGTAAATCAGACGGTTACACAAAAGCTGCGTTGTTTTGTTTCTGATCAGCAAGCGGATTGGGTTAAATACTTCCCTTTAGTGGAATTCGTGATTAATAATCAGGATAATAGTTTGTCTGGTGTTTCGTCATTTTTCTGTAGTTATAGTTTTCACCTGAGACATGCTTCGTTATCCAATGCTACTTCTGATCACAATGGGGTGGATGCTATCGTTAAAGATCTGTGCACAGTCTGGGCCCAAGTTCAGAAGAACTTGCTCAACGTCCAGAGCATCCAGAAGAGAAAGTGTGCCAAGAGGCGTCTCTGCTCCCGTGGTTTTTCTGTGGGAGATGAGGTTTGGTTGTCGAAATCTCCGTCTAAATGTGCCTTCCGGTAAACTAGCTCCATGATTTATGGGCCCGTATGTTGTGCTAAAAGTAGTTAACCCGGTGGCATATCGTCTGAAGTTACCTCCTTGTCTCTATGACTTCGCCTTCCAAGCCCCCTCCTCCTGTTAACGTTGAGGGTGAATTGGAATACGAGCTGATTCCTAGCCTTCGTTTCCGTTCTACATTTTTGTACCGTGTTACCTCCAGTGTTTTGACCCTTGGCTTGGCTTCCCTTAGTCTCTTGGTTTCTGATTTGTGGCTTTGACGTACCCGTACTGTTATCGACCTGGACGACTGTTGACCTCGCGGTCCCCTGATGGCCCTGCACGTAGTAGCATAGGGCTTGTCATCCAGTTGGGGTCTGCCAAGTAGGCTAGGTGGCAGTCAGGGCCCAGTGCACCTCCTCTGACGTGACAGAAAGACAATCATATCCCAGAACTCCTGATGAGTATTATGAGGTGCACAGGTTATTCAAAGGGCCAAACCACAAATTCTAATAGGTTGACAGGGTCATTAACCCCTTCCCGACATTGGGTGTATGCATACGCCCTAGCGGGAAGTGACTTCCCGCAAATGGACATAGGCATACGCCCTGGCGATCGCGCGGGCTTGCGGGCGAGCCGCGCGCGATTTGCGACATGGAACCG